>JANTPZ010139912.1:0-11699 GCA_025593235.1 Vachellia pachyceras | reverse complement strand
AGGAATGTTGTTTTGATGATTTTGATGCTTCCAATGGCTTTAAAATGAGTTTTTGTGTAGGGTAAAAGTGAGCCCAAGTTTTTGGAAGCATTAGAAAACATTAAAGACAAGTTTGATGTCTTAAGGCATATGTGATTCAAGAGGAAGTTTAAGAGAGGTTTACAATTATTTTTGTCTTGGTAATGGCTTATGTTTAATGGCCATTATGTTGACAATTGTGTAGGCTGAAGGTTGGTGCAAGAGAATGATTCTCAAAGTGAACAAGAGAGCATTCAAGTTAAGGGGAAATTAAAGACACAAGGTAGCAAGACCTTCTAACCCTAAGCTTAATTGCTTTGAAAATGTGTATGAATTATGCATGACTTGTATTGAAATTTTGTGATGATTGAAAGTGTGAATATGTGCATTTGTATGCTATGGCCATATGCATTTCATTGTTACATGTTGCACTTTTATGAATTCACACTTATATTGATGTGTGTTAGAAAGTTGTCATGCAATTTTATAATTAATGTGTGTTAGAAAGTTTTGCTACTGGTATTTCCAAAAATCTCACCCTCCCCCACTAACCATTTTTAGGTGGAAGCTCATTCAAGGGTAAGAAGAAAGTGAATGATTCTTGAAGCAAAGTTGATATGTAATGTGATGGATTATGTTATGTATTATATGTTGTGATGTTTAAAGTTGTAATGTAATATGTAATATGTCTTGTGTATGTATCATGGACTTATGATAACTAGTATATGCTTTAAGAATCCCTAATTACATAGGCTAATATGGTTAAGAAAAGTTTAGAAATCAAAATGATAAGTTATGAAGTTAAGTAGGGTAAAAATTTGGCCAAGTGCTGGAAGTAAAGTTGGTCATTTGCCCTACTTTGCCCTGTCGGGAAACAGGGTAAATGAACTCCAAATGAGCTGAACTTTTGTGGCACAATATTTCACATTACATGGTTTAAAACAAGCCAAATATCAATGAAATTGGAGTTTTCACAGAATGTTATGACTGTCCAAAGTTGGCGAAAAATCACAGAAAATCCTGGAAAAAATGAAAAATTACCATATGAACAGTACATTTTTGCGAAGCAAATTGCACCAAATGGACAAGTTTCTACTCAAATGAGTATTTTTCCCTCATAAAGTAATTTGTAAGCTTCAAGTATAAGTTGGAACCACTCGATTTCAATTTTTCTAGAATTAGTTATGAATTTTCAAAGTTGGCCCGAAAAGCTGTGAATAGTAACTTTCCTAAAAATGAAAGTTTTCAATTTGATCCTTTTCAACTTTGTGGGTTACTTGAGGCCATTAATTGGTTCCAAATAATCGTAATGGAAGCTAAGAGGGATAAGTAAGAGGTGTCACACATAGGTTGCAGGGCTTGATAAGCTGGCTATACTTAAAAGTGCTTCTTTTTCCCTTCTTGAATCCTCTCCTATAAGGAGGTTCCTTTCCTCTTTTACTACCTGAGGAGCTACTTACTCCTGGCCTTTTTGTTGAGGTTGAAGCTTTAGCCAGTGAGTGATGGTTCTGGATACTTTCTATTACCCTCCAGACCTCAACTATAGTGTTAAAGGTAGTAATCCTCATCGGAGCAACTCTTTCTCTTAAAGCTGGCTTTAGCTCTCGAAGCATCCTCTCCGTATTCCACTCCTCATCATGGGTTCTCTAGAGATAAGTGGAATATCGAGATAGCTGTAAGTACCTTGTGTGGTATTCATCAAAAGATTCTCTATCCCCTTACCTCAAGACGAGGAACTCAGCTTCCTTCTCATCTTGGATGGACTTAGGCAAGTATTTCTGGTTGAACTGGTCCAGAAAAATTTCCCATGTAATGGGGATATCCCTTGACTGTAGGATGAGCTCAGTATTGCTCCACCATCTGTCTGCTTCTTGTTCCAACTTGTAAATAGCCAGCTGTGCTTTTACCTCAGAGGTGTAATATCCAGACTTTTTCTGTCAATTGAAATAGAGGCCAAACCGATAGTTATGAGATAAGATAAGGCCCAGAAATAAAAGTACAGAAAGAGAAGATGTCAATGGACCAAAGAGACCCTGGTCAATTTAGTCCTAAGGCTTTGAAATTACTAAGAATGTAAGCCAATGACATAAATGTCATTAAGTATAAAAACCAAGGGCAATATGGTCATTAGACATAAAGGGCAAAATCGATAATCAAAAGCCAAGTTAGAATCCATATATAGAAAGTACATAAAAAGTAGATGTTGATGGAATGGAAAGACTAAAGTTAACCCGGCCCTAATGGTTTGAATTCTTTTAAGAACTCCGCAATTAAGCGTGCTCACCCTAGAGTAATGTAAGGATGGATGACCTCCTTGGAAGGACCCAAGGGTCATTAGACAAAAGACTAAGGGCGAAAAAGATAAGGGCAAAATGGGAATTACAAAAAATTAGACAAAAGTAAGGGCATTTTGGTAACTAAGAGAAATGTAAGGGCATTTTTGTCATTTGAAAAAGTCAAAGTCAAAGTCAAACAGTTGACCAAATATCAGAAAAGTCATAGATGCCAAAAAGATAGAGCAGAACTCACTGATTAACAGAGATTCAGCAAATTGCTGAAAATCGGCCTAGATTTTTATTAATAGATTTTGAAGATTTAATGGCCGAAAATAATTATTTGAGGTATTAGGAGACCTTAATCAGTTGCGTTCAGGGTTTAGAAAAATAAAAAGAATTTTATAATATTTTATAAAATTATTGCCCAATATACGATTAAGGCGACTTTCCATAACGGAGGGAAAAATACCCGAAAATGTAATTTTATTCAAAAATTAATTCTATAAAATCTGGAGGGAAATTTGATGAAAGGAAAAAGGGTGAAAATTATAGAAATTTTTAATGCCCTAAAAGTTATTTGCTCGTCGAAAATATGTTTTTCAGAGATTTTCGACAGGATAAAATTACCCTGTTATTATTTGACGAATTTCAAGGGTATTTTTGGATAAATATTTTGCCATATTAGTAAATGAATTATGGAGGATAAAAGAGGAATAAAATATCTCCAGCAGAGCAGAGAAAAAAATTACCGGAATAAAGTTACGTTTACCGGTAAAAGCGTAATCGGTAGAAGTAACCAGATGGCAATTGGTTTGGTTGGAGTAACCAAGTCTCCAACCAGATTTTTATCCATTAGTACACCCATTAAATACCACCAAGGAGTGTCTAATGTGGTGGTGGATTATGAGACCATTAGATCAAGTTTTAATTTTAAGATTCAATCTTGGCCATCCATATTTTTATGAAGGTTTTAATAAAACAAATTTTGGTCTTCTTCTCCAAGCCATCTGCACGACATTTTGTAGTTCTAAGAGGCCAAGAAGACACCATTTTTTGAAGCTTGAAGAAGGAAAAAGTTTCAAGATTTCTCAAGGTAAGAGAACTTACCACCCAAACCTATACATATTCTTTATCCTTGCAACATCCTCTACCTTTTCCATGGATTAATTTCTTGATTAAACCCCTCTTTCTCAAGATTGAAAGTTGATCCGACTACACCACAAATTATAAAACTTTGTTGTTGTCTAGCCTTGAAAATGGATCAAAAGATTTGTGATTTCCAAGGATTGCACAGGGTGCAACCCTAGGGTCGTTCTCACCGGAGCTTTGTATACCATTAGATTTTAGCTTGTGTTTAAGTTAGTTTTGCAAATGAACACTGTTTTTTATTCAAAATAACTGTGTACCTAAAGGCTAAATACAAAGTAAAATTTCTTTTTGGTATTTTTGAATTATGTGGAAGCAGCAAAATAGGATTAAGGTGTAAAAGTGTTTGATGGTGGATTCCCTCTTGAAAATGAATATGGCCATCATAGTTCACAAAAGATTAGGGAAAGTATTAGTTTTTATACTAAGTTTCGTAATGCTTCAAACTTTGGAACATCATAACTTTCTGTACAAAACTCCAAATCTAGTGTTCTTTGGCTTTTTTTAAAGCTTGTAATGTGAACTATTTTTCTGGAAAATGTCAAATAATTTGGAGTCCATTTACTCTGTTTCACGTCAGGTTAAAGTATGAGGTTTGACTAACTTCACTTCTAACACTTAGCCAATTTTACTACTTCTTAACTTTATAACTCAACATAATGATTTCTAAACCTTTCTTGATCCTAATAACCAATGTAATTAGGCATTATTAGGGCATACATTAGTTACCATGAGTCCATCATACATACATGAGTTAAATTTACATGTCATATTACAATCTTTAAACAAAATAACATAAAATTTACAATAAAAATCCACATCAATACATATCAAACTTTGCTTCAAGTTTCATGCACTTTCTCCTTACCCTTTGATGATCCTCCACCTAAAAATGGTTAGTGGGGGAGAATGAGATTTTTGGAAATCCCAATAGTAAAACTATCTAACATACTTCATAAAATACATGACAATTTTTCATGTAAATGTGGAATAATAAAAGTACAACATGAATCACATAAATGCATATGGCCATAGCATGAACATGCACACATCCACACTTTCATCACCATAAGTTTCAAACCAAGTCATGCATCATTCAAAAGAATTTGCATAATAACTTAGATTAAAGTTAGATGGTCTTGCTACCTTTAGCTTTTAAATTTCCTCAACTTGAAAGCTCTCTTGATGACTTGTGAAACTAATTCCATTCACCAAACTTTTGCCTACACAATTGTCAACATAATGGCCATTAAACACAAGCCATTTCTAAGACAAAAACCAATGTAAATTTCCCTTAAACATCCCCTTGAACTTTATAAACCCTTTGGACTTTAGATTTGTCTTTAATGTTTTCTAATGCTTCCCTAAACTTGTGGTCACTTTTACCCTACAAAAGAACTCATTTTAAACTCATTGGAAGCATCAAAATCATTAAAACAATTCTCCTTCCTCATGAATCAGGTCTGGCCGAGAGGTTACCCCAAATTATAATCAATGTGATTTTCCAACTTTTAACACTTATATCATCATATTCTTGTTTTCAAACTCATCTTCATGCATGGTAAAGCTTGAGTTTAACTTTCCCGTGTCAACTAAAAATTTGGGCAGCACCTCCCCTAAAAGTTCATCATTCCCAAAATTTACAAAATTCAAAAACAAGCTCAACCAACCACAATATATACATTAAAAGGCTCCTTACAACACAAGGAGACTTTTGAAACCAATCAATGGCTCTAAATCCCTCTCTTTCTCACTTTTGCTCTCAAGAACCCTAAGTATGAAACTTGAGAAAGAGAGACCAAATCAAAATTCCAATCCATGGAAGTGGTAGAGGAGAGCACAAGGAGCAATATTATGTATATCTTTAAGTAGCTAAGCCTTTTACCTTGGATTATCTTCAAGTTTTTCTCTTCTTCTTCCACCAAGAATGGCGTCCTCTTGCTCTCTCTTTTCTTCTGGAAATGTCGGCCAAAATGGAGTGGGAATGGATGGAAAAATTGACTTAATAAAACTTCTCATATTAAAACTAAGGGCTAAGATCTCATCTTACTAATTAAGTATAATCTAAGGGTGGAAATTAAGCCAGACATCCAACAAGTGCTTGCTTCTCATTGGGTCCTCAAAATTTGTCATAATTTCTGTAAATAAATGGGTAAAAATCTGGTTTGGCTAACCAAACTGGATCCCATTCGGTTACTTTTACCATTACACTTTTTACCAGTAAACATAACTTTATTCCGGTAAATCTTTTTATACTTTTCTGGAGATATTTTCTTCCTCATTAAATCCCCATATTTTCCTCTTAAATATGACAAATTTATTATCCCCAAAATACCCCTTGTTTTCCTCAAATTTTACAGGATTATTTTATCCTGTCCAAAACCCTGAAAATGAGCAATCGGAGGGCAAAATACTTTTAGGGCCTTGAAAATTTCTACATTTTTCACTGATTCTCTAGCCCTTTTTCTTTTCCCAAAATTCCCTCTAGATTTTCTAAAATTAATTTTTGAAATAAATTATATTTCAGGGATTTTTGGGTCTTTTTCCCGATTTTCAGGGAAATCGCCTTAATCGTACACCGGGCAATAATTTTATTAAATACTATAAAATTCACTGAATTTTTCATATTTTTGTCTCAAATTTTTGTGAGCTCTTCATACCTTAAATAAGTATTTTTTCCGTTTTTATCCTTCAAAATTATATAGACGGAACTCCAGTCCGAATCTGGAAAATCCTTAAATCACGGTTGTGATCAGCGAGTCGAGCTCTGTCTATTGGGCATCTGTAAATTTTTGGTCAATAGTTGACTTTTGACTTTGTCAAATGACCAAAATGCCCTTCCATTTTCTCATATTTACCATTTTACCCTTACTTTCTCTAATTTTCCAAAATTCCCATTTTACCCTTTCTTTTAAAACTAAAAGACCTTTATGTCCTTGGTCTTTTGTTAAATGACATATGGGTCCCTTCCCATAAGGTCACCCATCCTCACATTACTCCAGGACAAGCACGCTTAACTTTGGAGTTCCTACAGAATTCCATGCACCAGGCCAGATCTAACTTTGCAACTTCCGACCCCTAACCTTCCTTTCTTTATGAACTATCTATCTCTGAGTTCTAATTCATTTCATAATTGTCGGATTAGCATTTATTTCAGTTAGCAATAAAATCATGGATATTACATGTAGTCTTTTTCTCAGTTGAGATGGAAGTCAAAGAATCCCTTAGTGACATTCTGATAGTTAGAGAATTTCCCGAAGTATTCGCAGAAGAGATCTGCGGGTTGCCTCCCGAGAGAGAAGTAGAGTTCGCTATCGATATAGTATCGGGAACCAATCCAATCTCAAAGACTCCGTATAGAATGACTCCAAGCGAAATGAAAGAGTTAAAGAAGCAGATAGAGGAGCTGTTAGAGAATGGGTTGATTAGACCCAGTGTTTCACCCTGGGGAGCCCAGTCCTCTTTGTGAAAAAGAAAGACGAGAGTCTCAGACTATGTATTGACTACCGTGAGTTGAACAAGGTGACGATCAAGATTAAGTGCCCTCTTCGTCGGATCGATGATTTGTTCGATCAGCTGAGTAGTGCCAAAGTAATTATTCTACCTCTCCACCACAATATCAATATAATGTGAATCAAGAGGACTTTGGGGTTTAAGATGGATGATAGGGGTTGCAAATAATGATGTAAAATGATGAAAAGAAATCATAGAATACACAGCACCAAAGGAATCTAATCATGTCAATGTCTTTGCAAGACTTTAGAGAAATTCACACTCAAACATTATATTACTTTTCTCATTACTTTTTTTTATTTTTTTTGAAGAGAACATCAAATATTACGAACCACAATTTGATCAAAATGTGCTTGCATATATAAAAAGAATGCAGTTTCCAAATGTTGGTTTTCAAAAGTGAATGGCTCAAAATGGTGACAATGGTTAAGTTATGAAGGGTTTGTGTTTGGGTAAAATGAAAGGTTTTGAAATGAAGGCCCCTATCATTTTCACAGTGTAACACACCTTATTAACCCTCTTAGCTTCCATTTATATTGATTTGGAACCAAAGTGAAGCCTCAAGTAGCTTACAAGGTTCAAAAGAATCAAAATAAAAACTTTCAAGTTTCAAAGTTACTATTCACAGCTTTTTGGACCAAATTTGAAAATTCATAACTAATTATAGAAAAATCGAAATTGAGTGGTTCCAATTTCTATTTGAAGCTCATAAGTTCCTATATAATTTAAAAATACTCATTGGTCATTAACTTGCCCAATTGATACCGTTTAATGTGCAAAGATGTATTGTACAATTGGTAATTTTTCAATTTTCCCAAGTTTTTCTTGATTTTCTTCAAAATTTGGAATGTCATAACTTTTTGGAAAAAACTCCAAATCCAGTGTTCTTTAGCTTGTTTTAAAGCTTGCAATGTAAAATATTTTTCTGAAAAATTTCAACTCATTTGGGGTCCATTTGTTCTGTTTCACGATAGGTCAAAGTATGGGGCTTGACCCACTTTACATTTACAAATTAGTCAAACTTGTTACTTTCTAACTTCATAATTTGACATACTAACTTCTAAGCCTCTTTTGTTCATAATCAACGATGCAATTGAAAATTCTTAAAGCATACATTAGCTACTTCATAGCAACCAAACATGCATGAGTTTAGGTTACATATTACATAACAATCCTTAACTAAAACAACATTAAGTTTATAACATCAAATCATAATCATAAACATATACAAATCTTGCTTCAAGCATCATTCACTTTCTCCTTACCCTTTGATGAGCTTCCACCTAAAAATGGTTAGTGGGGGAGGATGAGATTTTTGAAAATCCCAATAGCAAAACTATCTAACATACTTTATAAAATGCATGACAACTTTCTATATAAATGTGGATTAATAAAAGTGCAACATGAAACACATATATGCATATGGCCATAGCATAAACATGCACACATCCACACTTTCATGATCATAAATTTCAAATCAAGTCATGCATCATTCAAAAGAATCATTCAAATTAACAAGAGCTAAATATAATTTAACTTGAAAAGTTAACTTATGCTTTCTAAAATATAAATCATAAGTTCTTTTGAAAGCATAAGGTTCTTTTGAAAAATAGTTTCATTCAAGCCAGCTTTAAAAAAATGATAAAACATGAATGAAGGAATTTTAACCTCAATTGATAGCGCAATCTGAAATTTGTTTCAAATTGGGGATTCTTTCAAAACGTAATGCATTACGAAATTGAGATTTTGAAAGTATGAAATCTCATTTTTGAAGCATGAAGAATATATTATGCTTGTACTAAAAACATAGGTTAACAATTTTCAAATATCAGAATGCTTCAGATTAGAGTACAATTACAATGACGTGTTGAATGTTTTTCCAAGGAGAACAAGTCATAATGACTTTGCCTTTGACCCATAAATTATCTTGACTCATTGAATTTGATTTTGAAATAATTCAAACTGAGTATAAGAATTTATAAATAATAAGGCATAGATTCATGGGTCCAGATATTAGACATGAAGCTTTTCACACATTGAAATCATCACTGTGAAAGACTCATTTGAAGCATTTATGGTTTTCACAAACAAATCAACTTTCAATTTTCTGAAAACCATGTAAGTAAAGAATGAGTGCTTATCAAAACATGCATATGTACTTTTGTAAAATCAATATGAATTGAAATCTTTTGATTTTGCATTTAAAAAACTTAGATCATGAGAAGATATGCTTATGCACAAATTATCTTTTAATTCATGTAGCAATCTGAAACATGTTGAAAACCAAGATTTGATTGCAAAAAAAATAACAGTGATCAAGTAATAAGCATAGCATGGGATAAATATTTGATGTCACTGTATTTCCTCTGATCCCACTGCTTGCTTGTTAGATCAATGCAAAAATCCGTTCTTCACTTGTTCAGCGTCCTCTTAGATACTTGGAGGATTGGCTTTTCTCACTCGCTACATCTTCTTAATGAACTTTGTCGGATTCTGCCTTGGGTGACTGCAACACTCTCTCATGTGATGTAAATTCTAAGAATTTTCCTCTTCTCCCCGTATAAGAAATCATCCTATTCTTGATTACTTCAAGATAGTTGAATCATACTTATGTGGTAGTCCATTCTTGAAGCTGAACAGGTAAACCTTCACTACCTTCGTTCCTTCTTATGATTAGGCAGTGGATGATCCAAGTATTCTCCTTTTTCATGCACGAGAAGCTCTTTGATTCTTTATGTTCTCAGTACCTTTATGTCCATATCGTATAGAATCAATCCGTATAAATGAAGTACTAGATGGACATTTTGGTACCCACGTATAACTGGGTCCTTGAATGTTAGCATTGGACCTTGCTTGTCCTTTAAGAACCCAAAAAATATTTATTTCTCACAATTGAAATTTTCAATATAGCATGGGTGAGAAATATGATGGGATTTAACACAATAAATAAAACTCATAATGAACAGATATGTAAGTTTGGGATTTTCAAAAGCATGCGCACATGAATATTCTTTCTTCCCAAAAGTTTTTCCAGCAGGACTTAAAACACTTTGCTTTTTGAAATTGAATCAACAATAGGTTGAAAAAAAACAATTCTAAGCAAGCTTATAAAATCTGTTTTCTATATGCATCAGAAGAATGAATTTTTTTTACCAAAAGTGAATTTGGAGCTCCAGAGCATGATTCATCATATTTGTCAAGACATAGCTCTTCCTGGGAATCATCTTTCTCATATACTCTATTTTGTGTTATGGAAGCATTTTGTAAATTCTTCATCGTTCTCAACTTCCAATTGTTCATCATCTGAGGATATGCAACTTATAGACTTTGATGAACTGTCAAGAATTTCCACTTGAACACAATTGTTAGAGGTATAGAGAGAATCAAGAGTATCCTGTATATCTTCATCACTGGAGCAAAATTTGTTTTTCTCAAAATCATTTTCAGTCATAACATTATATCAATGCTCTGATGTTTAAACAAATTTTTAAGAATTGTGTTGGTAAAGAGATGAAATCAACTTGTGTAAGTTCTTATATCCAAGAACAATTTCCAGAGCATGATTGAAAAAAATATTTTCGTCAAAAAAAATTGGAGACAAAATAATAACAATTTATGCAAGCTTCTAGAGAGGAAAACATTTTCGAAAACAAGAATGAGAAGAATTAGAACTTTTTACCACAAGTGCATCTTGAGCATCATTTTCAATTGCAAGTACCTCTTCTCTGGAGTCCGCTCTCTTCTTGTTCTTTTGTGTTGACCAACTCATGGAAGTATTTTGCAATCGCTCCTTGTTCACTCACAGCTTTTCAATTGTTCATCAATAGTGGATATACAACTTATAGATTTAGATGAACTGTCAACACTTTCATCATCAAGACATTTGTTAGAGACATAAATATAATCAAGAATATTTCAAATGTCTTGAATAAGATTTAAAAATCACGATATTGAAGTTTTATTGCTCAAGAGTTCAAAGAAATCAATTTCTTTTCTTCTTCCATCCAATCCTTTCTCTGTTTGAGATGGAAAACATTTTTGAAACCATTCTATAAATCATAATCAAATCCTTTTATAAAATTTATCGTTTTAGCTTTTAAAAACAAATGAATCAATTTCTTTCAAACAGTAGAATAGCATATCCAAAATCATTCAAAAACACAGACAACCCAATTTCAGCCATGGATCACTCTTGAGACGGTTAAGTCCTCTAAATAAGAGACCTACTCTGATACCAAATGTTAGGATGGCTGTTACCCAAGAGGGGGTGAATTGGGTGTTATAAAAATTTTTGTTAAATCAAAGAGTAAATGAAATAAAGTCATTGCAAGAAAGAGCAGAGTAGAGCAGAGAAGATAAACACGGTGATTTATCCTGGTTCGGTCCTTCCGACCTACATCCAGTCCTCAGAGCTCATCTGACATTTTCCAATCCACTAACAACAATAACATTAGGCTTCTCAAGCCTTTGCAAAGGGAATCACACTCCCCCTCACGATTTTCACTATAACAAAGACCAACAATCTCTGCTTTCTCAACTCAAACTTAGCCCAACAATCTCAAGATCCCAATCTTGAGTTCCTCACGGAAATACAATAAGTTTGTATGAACTAATATACTCTCTCAAAGAGTGGATAGATAAACATTGAAGCTCTCGGAGAAGTATAATATTAGAGTCCTAAAGTTGTGGGATTTCCTCAAATCCACACTCACTGTTTTGTGTTCGGTGACTCCATATACTTCGTCT
>JANTPZ010139911.1:0-29971 GCA_025593235.1 Vachellia pachyceras | reverse complement strand
GGCATTGAAATTGATGACAAGACATTGATTCCAGGATTGGCTGTTGCATCTTCTCGCGCTAAGCCATTAGCAGGTACCGTACAAATGTCTTTCTGTATTTTGACTTGAGTTTGTCGATGATTTGACATTCTTGTTCTTGCGTACTATGGGTCCATTTCTGCCAGCTGACATATAAGAATTAAGAACAAATTGATAGCAAAGAAATTAATGGGATGAAACTATGGCATTGATCAACTCTGTTATTTCAACGGTTCAACTGTAGTGGTCAATTGAATGCTCACCATTTTAGAACATTATGTTTCACTTTTGATACATTTGAAGGGCCACTTTACGTATAAAGAGTTCGATTATAATCTCTAACTTGCCTCCTAACACAAACGTTCGTTGTACCTAAAATGTTGAAAAAGCACCAGCCTCCATAGCTAGTTGAATTGAAACTTAATTGTTACTGAAATAGACAAGGATCAAATTGAACCATTAAGTAAAAGCTGTGAATAGTTTTATTATAATTTCTAGGTGCATTGGATAGCTGCCTCAAACTTGTTGAATTGCAATATGACAAACTTATGCATGACTATTCTCTTGTATAGTCCCAGTATAGCAGATCACTGTAAAACTTATGGCCTGTTTGGTATGCTAATGGAAATGGAATCCATTTCTCATGTGAAATAAATGAAATATGATGCATCTATGTCTTTTTTATTATTATTTGCCAGTGTCTATACTTCATTATTATTATTTACTCATGTGCACAATTGATATCTTTCATCTATTCTTGGCTCTTATCTGCTTTCCATACCTGTTATTTTGTGTATCAAACAACCGATTAGAGTACGTTTAGTTTCACGTTCGAAACCGCTAAAACACCATCAAAACCATGGTTTTAACAGTTTTCAACATAAAACCAAGCACACACTTAATGTTACAGGTTTCTTCTCGCATGTGATATAGGAGAGCTTGCGCAATCTTAATTTTGGAAAGCTTGTATTTTCTTCTTGCTGTCTTATGGCTGGTATTTCTTAATCCTTACCCAATTGTTACAAATTTTTTTTAAAAATCACCAATCTGTACTGCCACAGGTTGGATGAATGGTTTGGAAGTGAGTTCAATCGAAGCAGACACTGCCCGTGCCTGTCTGATTCTGTCGGTCGGAATTTCTACTCGGTACATTTATGCCACGTATAAGAAAAATCCAGTGACAACTAGTGAAGCTGAAGCTTGGGAAGCAGCCAAGAAATCTTGTGGAGGCTTGCACTTCCTTGCAATCCAAGAGGACTTGGACTCAGAAGAATGCGTGGGTTTTTGGCTTTTACTAGACCTTCCACCTCCACCTGTATAATCATACTTGAAGATTCAATGGACAAAAATATGATCACAGCATTATTGTTTATTAGATCCCAGAAGTATAGGAGTTTTATCCTAAATACTGCATTACCTGATCAAGATACATCTTTCTTACAAGACATCTATCTCCATTTTCCACCAGAGTTTACAATAGAACATGGGTCTGTTTCGATTAACGGTGGGAAAAATAACTTTTTCTCGTAATGCTTTTTGAAAAATAATTTTTCCTTATTTAAGTCGATTGGAAACAATGAAAATAATAGTTTGCACAATAATATTTTTAAATAAAAACAAAAAAAGTAATTGATTACATTAATAATTGCCTTCGTATAGACACATAAGGTAAGCCTACATGAAAAATAAAAAATAAATAGTGTAAATATTTATCTCCCCTGTATGCTTTTACGGGCAATGTTAAAATTATTATTTTTTTTTTATACAAAAATTTTAAGCAGGGGGTTGAGCTCACCCACAAGCCAAGGGCAGGGCGAAATCTCCCTTTCTCTTAGGTCATACCAATGTTGGGCAGGGCGAGCCGTCAATTACCCTCAGGTGTTTACCTAAGCACCCAGGAGCTAGGATGCCTCCCCAAGCACCGCGACTGGAGCCACAACAAAGTGACCTTCCCAGGTATCGAACCCTCTCCCTTTGGTGAGAGTGTCCAATACCTTCGTCAGTTGAACCCACAGACGATGGGTGGCAATGTTAAAATTATGTAAACCTTTGTTTTCTCTCGCTTTCTCGTCACTCTCACCTCTGTGTAGAGGTGGTAAAACGGGCCAGCCCGCGGGTTGCGGGCTGGCCCGCCGGGTTGGCGGGCTGGTGCGGGCCAGCCCGCGGGTTAGTTCTCTGTTGGCGGGCTGGCCCGCCAACCCGCCAAAAAATACTTTTTATTTTTTTATTTATAAAATTAATATTTTTTAAATTTTTACCCAATTTTTTTCTATAAGATTGTATAATTTCATGTTTCTCTTTCAAATCCTATCAATAAGTGTTCAATAATTTCTTTAAAATAGCATTTAATATTACTTTTTCCTTTGTAAAAAATATTGGGATCGAAAAAAAGCAAATAAAATACATATAAAATATTTTTTTTAAAAAAAAGTAAAAGGGCGGGTTAGGCGGGCTGGCCCGCCAACCCGCGGGCTGGGCCCGCGGGCCCAACCCGTTTTACCACCTCTAATGCGAAGCTTCAGTCTCTGGTTTTACCGCATAATTCGCATCCTTCTAACGTAATCCACGATACTTTCCCTCTCTTCTTAGCTACGGTGATTGATATCGTAAACGCCGACTTGCCTCTGTTAGAGAATTCATTGAAAAACAGTTTTACCAATTTTGAAATAAGTACGGAAGAGTTTCATCTTATCTTAACTTACGTACAACTTTATTGAAATTATATATGAATCCCAATCCCACTCAAATAACCATGTCTTTGTGTATGTTTGGGTATTTCTTTGGAAGAAAGGAGTTACGGCTTTCAAAGTAATTTTATGGATTTCAACATGATTTTATAGATTTTGAAATGGTTTATATGGATTTTAAAATGGTTTTTACTGATTTTAAGATGTTTTATCTTAACTTACGTAGACCGTTAAAAAAATGAATTCTCAAGCAAGCACAACGTGGTTTGCCTATGGGATTGGGCTATCTTGATATTTTTGAACGGATAGAAGAAAAACGATGTAGGCTCCGTTTGGATAGTCCGTTGGGAAAACGGACACAGATTCCAAGACAATTTATGTGAGAGGAAAAGTGTCTCGGTAAACACACCCGTTGTGTCAACGGGTAAAACAAACGGAGCCGTAACTAGTGGACGAATAATATTTACATGAGATCAATAATGACATTCTGCCAACTATTTATTTTATATTGTAACAAAAAAAACTATTTATTTTATATGCATTATATAATTAATTCGTTTGAAAAAGTGGTAAAAAAGTATTTTTATACAATTCAAGATAAATTTGTAAAAAAATTATCTCATTTCATAAATATTATTGAATATGCTTTTAAACTTCAAGCTTTACCATTATAAAAGGGCTTACGGAGCGCACATATATATGTGACGGCAACTCTCACATGGCGATCTGTACCCAAAAAAAAAACTTTCACATGGCGATGACGGGCTGACCGTTGAAATGCGTTTAGATTCTACATGTTTAATTTTTTTAAAAAATGCTATAACTAATAACGATAACATTATCTACGTATTTTAAATTTTAGAATGCAAAATTTTAAAAGATAACAATCTACATATCTTAAATTTTTAGATAAACTAAGTTATAAGATCTGGATAATTAAGAGATAACATTATCTACGTATCTTAAATTTTTAGATAAACTAAGTTATATTCTCAATAATATAAAAAAAAATGAACTGCTTATAAAGTGATTGATGAATTTTGATATAGTGCTTGTTTGAAAAAGTTTATTTACTTCTCATAAATATGTTTAAAATTCTAAACAGACCTATGATCTCCTATCCCGATCACATTGTACTTGTTTGGAAAAACTTAATTCTCGTCCAAAAACATGTTTAATAGTGTTTTTCCGTAAAACAGACAATCTGCTCCACATATTTACCTCGACTTGCATAAACATACTTCTCTACCGATTTCTCAAACGAACCCATTACCCTCACATACAATCTAAAACATAACAGGGCTTGTCATTATCAACGAATTATAAATAATGGAAGTTATTTTTTGAGAATCCATGGAACACTGGATTTATTCGAATCAAAACATATATCTTATTAATAAAACGAGTTTAAAATTCTAGTACGAATGGACCGTGGATATGAGGCCACGTGGGTGAGGAGACACGTGGACATAGAGATTATAGGGCGTGGATGAATTTGGAAGATACAGCTATGCGTGGCAGCCGACCGGGTGCCACCGTAGAAACGCAAAGAAGATCCGAAGAGGCGTAAGCGCCAACGACACCCGTTCCCTCTCTCCTGATCCAACGGTCCTGAGTATCACTCAGCCACCGCTTCGCATCTCATCCTTCCAATAATACCCGGCCTATAGCGGAAGAGCCTCTGTCCTTTTAGTTTTTAACCTTCTCGCGCGTGTTGTTGGATTCCAAGTTGAATACCGTTTACTCTGTCTTTCTCCTTCTCTGCATTTTCTTCTGCAACTCCCCCTCTCACTCCGCCATTGACGCCATCGATCCTTCAACTTAATTCCGACTTTACTGTTTTCCGTTGTTCCTTCCATATACAGTCGGCGGCGGCGCACATTCATCACATCTTAAGCTGGTATAATACATTCTAGTCTCCCAGATCTTCGCCTCTCTGGAATTTGTTTGATCGAATTTTACGATCTCATCAATTGGTGCTTGGGCGCAGGACACAATGCTGGTCCCTCCATGGCTTGAACCGCTCTTGAACGCATCGTTTTTCAGCGTTTGCAGGATTCACGGCGACGCCGCCAGGAGCGAGTGTAACATGTATTGTCTCGATTGCAATGGCGACCCCTTTTGTTATTACTGCCGTTCTTCAAGGCACAAGGATCATCAAGTTATTCAGGTTCGATCCCATCGGTTTTGTTGTCTGGATTACTATAATTGAAGTGCATTTGTTCTTGGATGTGTGAATAATCCGTATACATTTGAGAATTAATGATTCAAATTGTGATCTGCAGATAAGGAGATCTTCGTATCACGATGTAGTGAGAGTTGCAGAAATCCAGAAGGTATTGGATATAAGTGGAGTGCAGACGTATGTGATAAACAGTGCGCGAGTGATGTTTCTGAATGAGAGGCCTCAGCCAAAATCATCTTCTGGGAAAGGAGGAGGAGCTCACATTTGCGAGATTTGTGGAAGAAGCCTCCTGGACCCGTTTCGTTTTTGTTCTTTAGGATGTAAGGTCAGACATCTCTCTCTCTCTCTCTCGCCTCACAAATGTTTTTCATATATATATATATATATCACTGTCAACATGCACATCATTCACAACTCAACCATGCTTTCACAGTTTCACTCATATGCCTGTAACACCCACCACCCACACACCTTCACCTACATTTCCAAACCCATCGCCATCGCCATCATTATATATATTCCACCGCTATTCATCATCCCTTCCATTTCTCTATCTAGCACGCTCATCTTAATTAATATATATAAATAATTAATGCCTCATTAATTATCACCTTTAATTCATAGGGATATAATTATTGGCCTCTTAGCTTAATGAGAACATGAGGAGAGCTGAATTGAATATACTGCATACTAAAGATTCTGATTGGAAATGCATGATTTAGCTCGTAGGAATAGAGAGAAATGGGAATGCGAGCTTTAGTTTGAACGGTGCGTCCACACAAGGAGAAGAATTGCGTGAAGGGTCGCAGCAAGACATGTACCCGGCCACGCCTCCCCCTCCACCTGCTTCATCTGCAAGAAGAAGAAAAGGCGTTCCTCATAGAGCTCCTTTTGCCTCCTGATAATCATATATTTGCTCCTTCACCCTCAAATCTGGTACATATTTCAATTCGACCCCTCTCTCTATCTATCTATCTATCTGGTCAGCATAATTTATTCCTTTCCCAAAAAATAAAAGAAGATGGCCTTTGGAGTTGTCCATGTGTGAAAAAGAAAGGGAAAAGTATGGAGGTAGGAAAGTTCCTTGTTCTCGGGACTGGGTCTCGAAACAACAAATTGAAGAATCAATAATGCAGGAGGATTTGTTTAATAATTGGTGCTGTGATGGGTGTACATATCATTAAGAAATTGGAAAGCAAGTCTTTTGCGTAGTCCGTTTTATAGTTTTCAATGTCCCACCATCCACATGCCCTCTTTCATCACTCAACCATAACTACACCTTTTTCTTTTATTCTTTGTCTCTTATATTGTGACGAAAAATCAGTTATTCATCGTCACCAGTTTTACCCACCTAAACTGATTTACTTGGCCTCTCTGTGTTTTGCTTTTTCACTGTTTTAAATGTAATATTCCTCGCTGCGACTGTGTCCTGCCCTTCGGACTCCATTTTGTTTGAATATTGATTTGGAGTTATTAGGCGAATGGCGAATGATTTTTGCTGTTAATAATGTAGCATCATCCAAAACAATTAGGTAGAGTAGATGTGAATTGATGGGTACTCAAGGTTTTCAATTTTTTTAAAACGTGTCATCCTAAAATTAAACTAATTAATTGAGTAGGTGGAACATGATGACTTTCAAGTTAAAATAAGTGACTTGCCCCCACCTGAACTGTGACTTGAAATGATCAGTCCCTACGTTTTCACCGACGAGTAATAATAGCGTCGAAAAATGCCTCATGATTGGCGGTATTTACCTCAAACTTTCAACATCGGATGGAGCAAGGAAGGCTGAAAGCCTAACTGTCGAACGACATATACTATTGTTGCTTTTTTTGGTTTTGCGCATCTAACATTAAAAAATTGGCTTTTCCTTTCTACTTTTTATATGTTCGGAGTGGCGCAGATATTTCCCTAAGGCGGGAATTGAGCGGTGTTATTATTTATTTTGGTAGACAGTTTACACAAAAGGAGTATTGTACCTTTTTTACTGTAAAGTACAAGTATTTTCCCGCCGGAAACAATCCTGTTCGCAACAATGTATGATAGTAATACTAAAGTTGACTGCCATTATAATGTTGTATAAACAACAATATTTTGGTCTCTATTCTTTGAACGTAATCATACCCGAAGCACTGTTTAGCATTTAACGTAGGAAGTTCTCTTCGAATATTGATTTATCATGTTGTGAGGATTGATCCATTCTGTTAAACTCAACATGTTGGCTATTTTGGACTCTTTTTGCATGGATGCTGAACAGATTGGGGGGCAGAAGCAGACAGAACGTTGCCATAAATTAGCCCAGTTGGCTACGATTATACATCTCAGGCCCAATAACTGAGTCGAATTGTATTTGTATTCCAACCCCATTGCGTCTGGTTCTGGATTATGGACCACTGCAACACGAATACTTCTTAGAAATGCCCCTTTTTTATAAAAAGAGATTATTCGTAATAAATAGTGTCGGCAGATTCTACGGCGAGCGATTATATACCATACGCCTTCCACCTACGTAAGAACTGTCGAGTAATGACGTCACGCCTTCTGTTTTCCTCTCAGTAATCATAGGGAGCCCTCAGAGAAAGTCCAAGGTTTACGAAAGAAATCGCTCATTGTTCACGGAATAGCTAACCAAAAAACCAGTGAGGTGCGATAACATGACAGGTCGTAAAATATGAACCGTTTGTTCATAAGATATTCTTGCTTGTTGCTCATTGTGCTCCAATTCCGATATTGGCCGGAGCTAGCTAGCTGAGGTGGACCTGCACCTAGCTACATTTATCCAATACATACAACGCACCAAGGGCAAAAAGACAAGAGGCTTGCCCAACTTGGAAACGTGAAGCATTTTGGGGGCCACACTAATCAGCATCCTTTTGCTCCTGCATTACCTTCCAATGTCCACGCCCATCGAAAATGCAACGGCGCTTTCAATTCTTCACGGCATGTTTGCTTTAACACTATAAAAGTACATTTATGCATATCGAAATAAAACTTCTTTTACAAACTTATCTCGTATATTTTGAATTATATAAGAAAATGTTGTTTGTACCGTTAATTCGTATGGGTATCATCTTGTATGCTCAATTCAAGGCTATCTATCTGGTGAAGGTGTCTTATCGAAAGTTGTTAAACACCATTTCCAAATGTTATAGCAACAACAAA
This sequence comes from Vachellia pachyceras, assembly GCA_025593235.1. NCBI lineage: Eukaryota > Viridiplantae > Streptophyta > Magnoliopsida > Fabales > Fabaceae > Vachellia > Vachellia pachyceras. The sequence goes on along the minus strand of JANTPZ010139911.1, from coordinate 21,918 downwards.
AACCTATCTTATTGGATGGTTTAGCTATACGAATTATACGATGTCATTGTATTATACTAAAGACGATCTGTTCACAGATTATTAACCAAGACATTTCTTTGTAACCTAGTTGGGTGTGCGCTTTGCTCTTGTTCTAATTCTCTTCAAATGATTCCATATATAGTGATTAATCAAACGTCTTCGTCCAAGTCTCAACCATTTTCTTCCGTTTTCAACTTTTACAAAGGCATATAATTTGTTTTACCATGCAAAGTTCACAGACTCAGTGCTTCCCTCAACGATACACGTAAATCGAGACACAACCATATCAAAATCAGTAAAAACCATCTCGAAATCTATAAAAACGATCTCAAAATCTATAAAACCATCTAGAAATCCATAAACTCCTTTCTTTTAAAGGAACTCATTTCTCCTAACAGAGTTTATAAATTAAACACACACTTAAGGGGTCAATAGTTGAATGCATGGGTCGTCGATCGATATTCGAGAACACTAACTTAATTGTAACTGTGATTCTGAAAGAGCCCGGTACTCGTAAAGTTGTGCTTCAATAAGTAGGGTCTACTTGATGGGTTTGAATATCCATTTGGAATAGGGTTCGATTTGTTATTGTGGTTGGGGTTTTGTGATAAGAAACATGAACCCGTACCAATTCAAATCAAGTCGCATTAACCAACTGGGTTGTTTCTTTCCTCCTATGCTAGGCCGCTCTGCATCGCACAACATTTGAAATACTCATCATGGATACTTTGTTGTCTGGCTCACAATTGCCTGGTCTGAAGTTAAAACCAATAAAGGGAACCGGGCAAGTGGGGGGGACAACAAATTCGTTTTGAGACATTTTGCCCGGTGCGCTTAAGCCTGTGCATCAGACTTGACTGGAACCCATCCATGTCAGTAAAAGGCGATCGAGATATTGCCAACAGAAGAACGACATCTCTTTTGTCATTTGCTTAGGATATGCTTGTGGTTGGATTTTATGGGAAAGCAAAGTGGAGAAAAGGGAACAGGAAAATGGACTTGTTTGGAGTGATCAATGAGAAAGAGAAGCCTGATTCGTCAAGGTAACTCAGAATCTAGTTGAGCTTGATTAGAAACCATACATCCTCAACCATGTGTGGTTAGCCACTGCATCAATAATCTCTCAGCGTGTGGACGTCAAACTCGTGCGTGTCTTTAATTACGACAACATTCTGAAGTTATCATAAGGGATTATATCTGCGGTTTTTTGCAAATTAAGTACGTAGTACACCCATTATTGACCAAATAAAATACACGTACCATACATAAGATCTGATCAAGATGTGGTATGAGGGAACATATCATTCGACTTTGATGAACATCTATACATTCTATTAATTAAATATTATATGTAATGAAAGACTCATCATTTATGTAAGTCGACGAGTTCGTCAAGTTCACAAACTGCTCTGGTCTATTTGACTAAACAAACACGATCATCTTTAAACGCTAACATCAGTTTGTAGTCATAGCCTAGTCCTGTGACCTAGTGATTAACTGCCCCGCATATAAGATTAAGTTTTGGCCTATCCTGACCAAATTATTACATTATAATACGTATTAAACAGTATAAGTATCCTACAGGGGCACAACGTTGTTGGTTGCTCACACCTAACTAAATATTATTATAATTGTGCACGACTTCTTTTGGTGCATGCACGAACCCTCGCCCACCCAAAAAAAAATAAATCAAACTCGATAGGTTAAGTCTCATGCAACACATCACCAAATCATCATCCGCGCAGAGTTGTTGGATGAATTCGTCGTCAACTTGGGGAAGGCGACAATACATAATATATAGTAATTTAGTGGTTCCTTATAAATCCCCTACATCCTCCTCGTGCTGACCGAAACTTTTCGTCAACGCTCTCTCTATCTTTTTTAAATGGAAATTAAATGGCATTACCCTGAATTCAGAAACCTGAAGCTCCTTTCGCCCAAAACTAGACGCTGTTCCTTACCCCACCACCTTCCCAATTCTCTATATATACCCGCTTATACGAACACTACAATTATCCATCTATCGATCAACCATAGTTTCTAGCCACCTGACGTACATGCCTCCTGCATTAATGGTGATAACTCGCGATAACAGTGACGACGGAGATGAGGTACCAGCAAGCGAATACCTTTACAAAGGTGTGAAACAGCTTTCTGAGAATGGCCTTCACAGGGTGCCAAGTAAGTTTATATTCCCCGCTTCAGACCGGCCCGGTGCTAACGTGGAAGACCAAAATGCTCACAATTCAAATCGAATTGAGCTGCCCGTCATTGATTTCGCTGAGCTGGTAGGACCCAATAGGCCCCAAGCCCTTCATTCCCTCTCTCATGCTTGTGAACACTACGGATTTTTCCAGGTGGGTATATATGTATGGACTATATATGGAGTTTAATTTCCCCGGTCATCAGTGATACGCGTTGACTTTTTTGATGTTGTTTTCGGGGGGATTTTTGTCAGCTGGTAAATCATGGGATTCCAGCTGATGTTGTGAGGGAAATGATGGATGTGAGCAGGAGGTTCTTCGATCTTCCTTACGAGGAAAGAGCGAGGTACATGACGACAGACGTACAAGCCCCTGTTCGATATGGGACTAGTTACAGCCCCACCAGAGACACAGTCTTCTGCTGGAGGGACTTCCTCAAGCTCCTGTGCCACCCCTTACCTGATTTCCTTCCCCATTGGCCTTCTTCCCCCGTAGACTTTCGGTGACTACTCCTAATTATTACCCCTATTATTAATAACGTTTTACATCATACGTATACATTGACTTTTCCCCTTTTAACTATTTGTAAATGTGCTGTGACGGTCGTATATTTTTAATTCTTGTAAAGGAAAGTGATGGCTACTTACGCAGAAAGAACCAGATACTTGTTCCTGACGTTAGTGGAGGCCATTTTAGAGAGCCTGGGCCTAGGGATTGAAGGAGCTAACAGAGACGAGACAAAAGAAGAAGACCTTTTAACAAGTTTCGAAGATGGGAGCCAGATGATTGTGGCGAATTACTACCCACCATGCCCAGAACCAGAGCTAACCCTAGGGATCCCTCCTCACTCTGATTACGCCTTCCTCACGCTTCTCCTCCAAGATGAGGTTGAGGGCTTGCAGGTCCAACATCAAGCCCAATGGGTCACCGTTCATCCTGTTCCCGACACTTTTATCGTTAACCTTGGCGATCATATGGAGGTGAGTTTCTTGGTAAATGAAAATAAAATTATTGAAACCGGTAAATATGTATCGATTATCGTGTTAATATTTGGTGTTTGTTTGTATGAGTTCAGATATTTAGTAATGGTAAGTACAAGAGCGTTTTACACAGGGCTCTGGTGAATGCGGCCAAGAGTCGAATATCCGTGGCGTCTCTGCATAGCGTTCCGTTTAGCTTCACGGTGAGGCCGTCGACGAAGCTCGTGAGCGAGACGAACCCAAAGCTTTATAAGGACACGAGTTTTGGCGACTTTCTTGAGTACCTTTCCACCAGAGAACCCAAAGGAAAGGATTTCCTTGACTCTAGGAAGTTATCTTAAACACTGAACTGAGAGTCTGTGACTCCGCCAATTCACCATCCATAACTAGTAAAGAAGAAAGTACGGAACATGTGGGTTGATTTTTTACTTTTCTCACATTATCTCGATCCCCAGTGTGGCAGTGTCGGTTAATTTCCGTCTCTTCACTGTAGGAGTATGGGGTTTTGAGACAGGCACGGAAACTCTGTAAAGCATATGAGTCCAAAACGCCAATGTGCTATTTATCAAAAAAGTAAAGAGAAAGCCTGCTGTAGATGCGGATTTACGTTTATATAAATCGAGATAAAACACATAATAACTTAATTGATACTAGCTGATACTAGCACGTAGATTGATGCTTTTAATTTCAATGTGGCTTGTCATGTGCTTGTACTCAATTGAATTTTATGAATGCAATTTTAAACCTTAACAAATTGAGTGTTTGTTTGGGAACACCGTTTTCCAACGGTGTACGCAAGTCGAGATAAAATAATATCGTAATATGTAAAACCCATCTCGAAATCTATAAAAACCATTTCGAAATCCATAAAATACCTCAAAATCTGTAAACTCTTTTCTTCCAACAGAATTCCCAAACACACTATGACATATGTACAACCCTTCCTTTTTTTTTTCTCATTCAAATAAATAGTGTTTGTTTTCAAAATTTTAAAAATACTTTTATATAAATTAAAATAAAACTCATCTCAAAAATATATACCTAAAATCTGTAAAATTATTTAAAATAACCTAATTCAAACAACTAGCGGTGTGCTTTTGGATTCCAGAGTGATAGTGTCCATGTGTAGAACATTGAGAAAGTCAGCGAGTTTTCTAATATAAAAAGTAAAGTCAAACATTTTCAGCCGTAAAACAAGAGTAAAACGTCAACTGTCAATAGATCAGCTCAAGGTCTCGCACTAAAAACGTGAATTTCATTTTGCCTCGGTAACGTTTAGTTCAGAACTTCAGTCTTCTGATTCCTTGTAAAATTTTACAGCCCTCCCATCTTTAATATAAACAGCCATTAATTTTTATTAAAAGATAAAGGAAGATCTACATGTTATTTAAAAATATTTACTTATGTATATAACTAAATTATATATCAATTTATAAAGTAAATAAATTAGTTTTAAAAAATAATATATATAAATATCTTTAAGTAATATATTTAACTTTTTTTTTAACCCGTTAATAAAAGTTAATAAACTTCAACATTAAAAATAATAGGTATATTTCAGCGAAGACCACAAGTTCACAGCCATGTTTTCCAGGGATTGGCGGACTGTAATGTGTTGAATGATTTGTTTTCTTCAAAAATTAATTCCCGCGAACTCGGTACCATTGGCTCGTTCATTAGAGTAATAGCACAGGTTATGTTGTTAACGATCAACTGCAAAAAGATATTAAAACAAGAGAATTATTTATTTTTTATTAGAGGGAAAATTTATTTTTAAAATAATAAGGATAAATTAAAAAGAACTCCATGCCGCATCCGCAAGGCATTTTCCCTTGCGGCTAAACCGCGGGCTTGCATTTCAGTTATACTGGTTCGGTTCTGCGTGCTTAATATGCAGCTTGCAACGACGGTTGTGGGAAGGAAAGGCTGAAATTCGCCGCCTTTTCTTTCAACTAAAACAATGCCTTGCTCACTCTGCCTCTTATCTTTCCCATTATTCCCTCTTCAGAAAACTAAATCTCTCACTCTATAATCTTATCCACTTCATCGTCTCCGTGTCAAATCATCCATTGACAAAAACCCCACCACCGATTCTAGCAGCAGCAGCAGCAATAAATCCAGTTCCTGAATTAGCCCAGACTGGCTGACTTCATTGACTACGTCCCTTACCTCTGGAAGAGACGATTCTGGCATCCCTCCACCAATTTTATATATATAAAGAGCTCAAGTGCGTATTCCCCCCTAAAAATATACACTATATTTATGCAGGCCTCTTCCACATTGGCAAAAGCACAAGAAGAGGTAGACAGAATTTTGCAAGGAAGACGTCCTGCCTTTGAAGATATTAAAGATCTTAAGTTCTTGACACGCTGCATTATTGAGTCACTCCGGCTTTATCCACATCCTCCCATAGGTTGCTAAACTTATCTTTGCAGTAATTAACATCCTCTTGTGGTTGCTAAACTAATCTCTGCAGTAATTAGGCCCTAGTTCTGTTCAAAAAAGTCTAATTAATTTGAGCTTGTTATAAAACAAGTTGGCATGATGATGTTCAAAATTTGAGTTCAATTTAGTCAAATTACAAGTCAAGGAAGTTGTCAGAGAAAAAGTAACCATCTTAGAAATTCTTGTAGCCATCTGTTTCTGGGATTTGTTATGTACTGAGACCTTTTATGGATAGAATTTAGTAAGAAGGGCGGTCATAGCCATTAGGATCCCCCTCCAGTGTTGAACAGTGATCCATGCACAGAATTTTGTTGTCGTCATTTTAGGTTCCCCCCACTGTTTTAGGGTACCAAGATAAAAGAGATATAACAGACATCCAAAACAAGTCTAACCCTAAACTCCAGATGTTAATCATTGTAGTTCCTATGCCGATTAAATCAAATGCCATTCATTTGTATTTTCTTTATGGAGCTTGCTTCATCAATTATCTTTTGCTAATATCTTAGTTTCTGATGGTTATGTTCCTTCATGCATTCTTCAGGTCTTGTTAAGAAGAGCTAAAGTTCCTGATGTGCTTCCTGGAGATTACAAGGTTGATGCTGGTCAAGATATTATGATTTCGGTATATAACATCCATCATTCTTCAGAGGTATTGCCTGATATTTTTCATTGGTATAATACTCTCTTTTTTGGGTCTATTGTTTCTTTGCGGAATCAGTTGAGATGTTTGTGCTTCATATTCTGCCTAAGAATTAAGTTACTTTACCTCCTAAATGACTCCCAAATGTTTTGATTTTGTTCACCTTCATTCTTACTTCCCTTATTAGCTGGGTTTTACCATGCATTAGTGTAAGTTTTTTTATGTTGCATAATCAGTATCCATCCCAATTATGAATTTGCTGCTGTGATTGCAAAACAATGTTAAAATTATTTCTTTCTTCCATGTCATTTTGCTAGATTTCTTTAGCCCATATTATATGGGAGGTGTATCAAGTTCTGAATATTTTTCCATTTCTTTGTAAATCTAATATTTTGATCTATTTTACAACCTTCAATATGGTTTTGCAAGGTTTGGGAGAGGGCTGAAGAGTTTTTGCCAGAAAGATTTGATTTGGATGGGCCAGTCCCAAACTAATCAAATACAGATTTCAGGCGTCCATTATCCTCATACGCTTACGAGAATATCACATGATCTGCACGGCTCCTACTCTTTATTTTGTATTAAGTGCCATGCGCCAGGAGGGATGGGTGGGAGCTCAATCTGGCCATATTTCTTAGTTTGCTCTGATTCTAATGAGTCGAATATGTGGCCAGATTTATTCAGTTCAGTGGAGGACCTCGTAAGTGTTTTGGTGATCAGTTTGCTTTATTGGAAGCAACAGTTGCTCTGGCAATCTTTATACAACACATGAATTTTGAACGAGTTCCTGATCAGAATATCAGCATGACCACTGGAGCAACTATACATGCAACAAATGTTACGTTTCTTCTTGCGTCCGAGTTATGTGTGCCCTTCCGGCTAATTTATTAGCCTCACAGTAATATGCTTGCACAGTTTTCTTCACTGTTTTTAATGATGTTTCTGACAAAATCTGTGTAAAAGCATCTTACTAACTTCAATTTTTGTTGGCCTAACTGAACTTTATCGTTTCAGGGATTGTACATGAAACTCAGCCCGCGGCAAAGATAGTTGGCTTTGTGTTCATCTTCCTCAGACAAGTTCAGCTGTAAAACTGTCCATATCTTTCAGCACATCATTTACTTATTGTAGATTTTTTTAAAAAATATTTGCACAAAACGTACATGATCGTTCCCCTCTTTTGATGTTACGATAGAAATTTATATTTTTTTTACAACCAAATGTTGTATGGTACAAAATTTTTTAGTTTATACTGAGATGGCCCAACCGATGGTGCATCTTTCTCTGGATTTCGGAATTTTCCAAAGAAGATGAATTGATGTTCAAAGGTGAGGAAGAAATATATTGGCGTATGAGGGAGACTGAATTCTGTTTTTGCATCATTTAGCTATCATGACTCTGCACTTCTTTTAATTGAAGTTTGCACATGATGCAAGTATATCTCTCCTTTTCAGGTAAACTTTTTTTGTATTATGGAATTAGAGTTAACGAATAAGAATGATTGTGTTGCGTGTAACCTACGGTTAATTGGATGGATGCTTTGTCACTCTCATGAGTCATCCGTGTAGAAATCAATTGAAAACAAACAAGCTTACGAGACTCATTTCCGAGAATGTAGCTTTGCCATTTTGTTCCCATGCCTTTCACTTTAGTGCTTGATTGGGAATACCGTCTCCCTAACAGTACACTCAAGTCAAAACAAAAACATCTTGAAATTTATAAAAAGCACTTTGAAATCTGTAAAACAATCTTGAAATCCGCAAAATACTTTGGAATTTGTAAATATATTTCTCCCAATGGAATTCCCCCAAACACTAATAGGTAGTAAAAAACTACAATACCCAAAATATTGCTTGTTATTAAGCATTGGGAGATGGAATGTTGGATCATTCCGTTGATCTGTCCCAAGCGTTGGTTGAACCAACTACAAAACGACAAAACGTTAATCAACCTAGCTATTAAGCGCCGTGGTTAAGGACTAGAGGTTATGGGCTAAATGGGCGTGATCTTCATCCCAAAGCAATCAGCAAGTTTTAGTGGGGCAAAGTTGACGATCTATGTCCTATCTTCCGAGAAAAGATTAATCCATCTTCATTTGAAATATATCACGGTTTTAAAAAATCTTCCAATTTAATATAATACTCAAGGATTTATGAGAGGAAAAATTTATTTTAAATTTTCCAATCACACACAAATATGTGTCCTATTTTTTATATAGATTTATAGTTAAATTATAGTATTTTAAAAGTAGAATACAACATCATGTATCATTGAAGAACTTGACATGATGATAAAATGAATTTGACTCAAGTATATTCTCATTTGTTGAAAAAAATTTATTTCAAGCATAAAATAGAACATGTTGAATAAGGACACAGGGAATTTGACTTAAGCATACTACTATGTGTTAGGGAAAAATCTCTGTGGATGAATATTTCATATTTCAATTGTATGGGATAGATATAATATATAGGAAGATGAAACAATCATGAGTTAAAATATATACGAAGGTGAAATGGTCATAATATAGGTCGCCCTGGCTTACTTCATCTGCATGAGGAGGAGATCATGAGAGAGAACCTGGTTGCCAAAGTAGTCACACATGATCTGATACTAATATACTTTTTAAATAAGTTGTTGAGCAAAGTAATAGAACCAGGCGCGAACTGTTTGAGTTAGAGCTAACCAGCGCGGGAAGAAAACGACTAGAATCGAGGCCTACGAGTTTTTTGGCCAACAACCGCGCGTGATTTCAGCATAAGGGAGTTAGGAGAGCATGAACTGAGTGCGGCGGGGTTCAGCATCCATTTGGTGGGACCGGCAGTGATGCGAATCCAATAGAGAAAGATCCCAAGAACCCACAGCCAATCCGAATATACGCACCCCAAGAACGCTAATTGACGATCCACTTGAACCCTTGAGCACGGAAGAACAACGACCCGAAGTGTTGGAAGACGCCACAAGGTTGATCAAGCCTTAATAAATGGTTAGTTCAATAAAGAACCCTAGAGAGAATCCTCCCTCAAGAAGCAACTTGCACAATACAAAGTTTATAATAATCTCCAATCTAAATTAATGTGGTTTACAATCTAAATTGTAGAGGCTCTTTTGAATTTGATAAATCAGCTTGCTGGATCGCATGGTGGTGCTAGTGCGTATGTATCAGCGTATCAGATATAAGAATATCTATTTATTGTCTCTTTCTCACCACAGTGCAACGCCAATATCTGAAGGAACAATAAAATAACACCCTTACCTACAATGACCACTTAGCTAACACTCTGCATCGTCCCCTCTCTCCAGTTGGTAATATTGGTTGTGGAGAGATGAAGGTCGTGCTGGTGTTGGTTATTATGCTCATTTTGAAGTGTAGCGAGTTTGATTGATGAAGAAGCATTGTACAAGCCAAGACTGAGAGAGGGGGGAAGAGAGACCGAGGAAATGTTTAGGCTGCACAAGAACAGGCCATCTAAATCGGAAGACAAGCTTGAATTCAAGTTCTCTCATTTCAAGGCACTCGAGGTTACTCCTTAATCATCCCCTCTTCCCTCATGCTATCCTTTCAATTTTCTTGTCATTAATCTGCTTTGTCATTCTGCTCTATGTTGTCTTACGAAAATAATTAACTGCTCCATGTAGTTTCTATGTTTTGGGGAGACGGGGGCAGAGAGAGAGAGAGAGAGAGTCAGATTTTTTGCAACTAGTCGACGTTGCCGTGCAACGCCTACTAAGTGTTGTTTTCAAAATGATCACCAACGGCGATATTATTCTGATAGAATAGTAATGAGTTTCTCGTATAATACGTAATTTCTATGTTTTCGGGAGACGGGGGCAGAGAGAAAGTCAGATTTTTTCCAACTAGTCGACGTTGCCGTGCAACGCCTACTAAGCGTTGTTTTCAAAATGATCACCAACGGTGTATTATTGTGATAGATTAGTTCTGAGTTTCTCATACAATGCATACTATGGACCTATCTGTTTCCCTTATTTAGTGGAACATTTCATATTATGAAAAGAATCGCGGAGTTTGGCTCTTGGATTTATGATCTCTGGATTTGATGTGTAGAGGCAATCTTCATTACCACCAAGAACTTGTTTAAAAGATTATCAAATCCAATATTCTCACAATAATGCAAACACTTGCTATTCTCGAGAAAGTTCTTTTGTTTGATCTGCATTACTATAACTACGTTTTTTTCAAAGCATTTTCCCTTCAAACCATAGTAAATGCTGATTCTCATGCGAGCAGGTACCCAAGGGCTGGGACAAGCTGTTCATTTCTATAACCTCCGGAGAAAATGGTAAAACGTTAGCAAAGTCAGGCAAAGCAATCGTGCGTAATGGAAGTTGTCAATGGACAGATATCATTTCACATTCTATATCGGTTTCACGGGATAATTCTTCCAAAGAGACTGAAGATTGTCTTCTCAAGCTTCTTGTTGCCACGGTACTAAGCTTCTTCTTGTCTTCCAGATTCAGAATTCCTGCTGTGCATGGAACTTAGTTCTTTATGTCCTCTTTTTGAACATAATCAACTCTATCAGTTAATTTTGTATTTTTTGGATCATCATCTCAAGAAACAAATTGACTTGTGCGCTACGTAGCAGGGATCATCAAGATCTAGCATCCTTGGAGAGGCTACAGTTAATATGGCCAGCTCTATGAGTTCAGTTGAGGCTATTCCACTCTCAATTCCACTGAACAAGTGCGGTCATGGGACATTTTTACATGTGAGTCATGTAACTGAGCCCGTATGAAATTTGGCTTTTATCTTGCTGATTTCCTTTTATTGCCTTCTTTGGGCCAAATACTGATTTCATGGTGAGTTACGTTTTCTTGTGCCAATTTGTATAAACCTGCGATTTATTTGTGTCCAGTCGAAAAGGAAAACTACGTTGCTGACTGAAATTCAAATAACAGATTTAATTTAATGATTTCAATTTCAGAAAATGGTCATCTTCACATTTTTCCTTTTCATGTGTATGCTCTCTTGATCAGAAAATTGCAGATGGAACGGCAGCGGTCAGATTGAATTCACTAAAAGAAAAATAGTATTTTTTTTCATTAATTCATATCACGAGGATAGTTAATTTCTAGCAGATGCATGATAGATTTGTCACATATCTCTGATAATTGACCTTGAGCTTAAGCCTACCTCAAGATGGCATTTTCAGTTGTTTGTTTTGCTCGTAACTTGATTGTACCTCTTTCAACTTCTCCCAAGAACAGGAAGAAGTCTGATATATCATGCTAGAGACTAAATTGTGTGCATTAAACCGTTCGTTTTGTTTATTATTTATTGTTTTTTTGGGTGATGAAATATATAATGAAACTTGAACAATACTTAATATGGTATCGTTGTTTATGATGTGACTTTTTTACAGTTGACATTTATACTTGTTCATTAAGCAAGGGGATTTAGTGGTCTCTTGCTCCATTACATTTTGAGATATGTTTGATAAGTGTGACAGGAAGTTAGATTATGTAAAAATTTAGCAGTTCCATCAAACCATGTCTAGAAAATAACATAAAAAAAAGTCATGGGATGATGCCCTGGCATAAACTCCAATAATTACATTGTACAAGAAAAACTTGGATTTTTTTTTTCTGATTTAGTTGGCGGTATGGGAATCTGAAATGATAAATGGATATGAAACAATTATCATTGGAAGTGCTATAAATTCTGAAATTTTCAAATTCATTTGAAGGCTTGTGTTTAGCTCGAGCATTGAAACTGTCAATGCAAAACTGTAGTTATTGCCCCACTTTGCTGAGAGCCTGTCCTTTCTATTCATCTTTTCTTGTTCAGTTGGTATTTCCTTTGTTTTTCTCGCTCTTATTTGACTATAATTCTGCTGCAACTAAGCATCATTCAACTTAGCACTGGGAACTCAGTGGTTGCTTTTCGCAGGTTACTGTTCAGTGCCTGACGCCTAGAACAAAATTCAGGTTTGTATTGTGGGGTAGGTTTTTGTTATTTTATATGTGCACCATTAACTCGGTATGCATTGACATCTTGCACAATTTTCCAGGGACCTGGAATCAAGACAGACAAATGCCCATATTAACGATCTGAATGCAAAGAATCGTGATGTGGCTGTCAAGTCAAATGTGTCTGATTGTTCATTTGTAGAGTGCGCTAAATCTTCCTCTAAATTTTTGGACCCTACCTCATCACCTGGAGAATTTGAAAGTAGGGTAAGATTATAAACTTCTCCAAGTATATCTGTTCTTTGGTATCTGTGCACAATCATAAATTGATCTCTGCCTGTGCTTATCAATAATGGAAGCTAACTCTAGTTGTCTCTATACTGATATAATCTCCGGTCAGTTGTCAGTGCTAACTTTACAACACTACTTAGATATTAAGGTTGAAGCCTAATTTCATTCTGATGGATTCTTAAAAAGCCATTCATTGTTTGATGTTGTATTCAAAACGCAATTATAAGTTTATTCTCTTTAGAGCTATCTGCTTGCTTGTCCTAGTTGTGATGCAATTCACTTTTGATCTGTCTTTCTGATGACAGTAGAGACATGTCTTTTGACTGCAGGAAACAAATTTCTCTGGATCCGGTTCGCATTGCAGCTATAACTCAACTGAGGGATCTATAGGAAAGGGAAACTTCTCCCCTATCATTGATTCAAGGGATGATGAACAGAGCCCAGGTGGAAGACAAGATTCAACCGGTTCCCTTAAAAGTGTATCTGACTGCAATTATCATGATCATGATTTTTCTCAATCAAATCATACATCATCAACATCCCAGGTGACAAAATTAGGTAATTTATCTTCTACCCAAGTGGCTGGAGCATCATCTATGAGTATGGCTACTAAAAGTTGTCCGGAAGATGTAGAAGAGTCAACTGAAGAGCTTCAAGCAGAAGCTAAGATGTGGGAGATGAATGCCCGGAAGCTGATGGTTGATTTGGAAACGTTGAGGACTGACTTTTCTGATCAGTCAAAAATTCTGGCAAATATGGGAAGGGAGCTTTCTGCAGCACATGCAGAACGCGATAATTTGAAAACAGAAATTGAGCAACTGAAATTGTCCTTGGAGCATGCGTTAGTGAATCAGAAAGCATTTGAAGTTTCAAATTCTCAAGGTGAACATGTTCCCGAAATTGAAAGGGCACTACATGATGAACTGGAGTTTCAGAAATATTCCAACGCCAACTTGTCTTTACAACTTGAAAGGAGCCAAGAAGCAAACATTCAGCTGGTCTCTGTTCTTCAGGAACTGGAAGAGACCATAGAACAGCAGAAAATGGAGATAAATAACCTTTCAGAATTGCCTTCAAAATTTAGTGATGTAGAGAACTCTTTCCAGCTAAGCGTAGAAGGAAACAGGAGCCTAAGGCATCAGTTAGAACAAATGGAGGAGTCAAAGAGTGAACTCCTGGTTACAGTACAGCAGCTGGAACTGGTCTTGGAGGAAAAAAAACATGACATAGAAACTGCAAAACGTCGAGATCACAAAATCCTTTCAGATATGAAAGAGGAATATGAAAGAAAATTATCTGCTAAAGAGGAAGAAATTTTATGTTTGAAAACAATGTTGCTTGAGTCTCTCCCAGAAAGATGCAATGCAGAGACTGAATCCAAAAATGCAGATCTTAGAAGAGAAATTGAAGTGTTGAAAGAGAAACTTCAGGAGCTTGAGACAGACTGCAATGAGCTTACAAATGAAAACCTTGAGCTCATATTAAAGCTTAAAGAAGCACAGAAGGAATTGCGACGAGGAGGTACATCTGAAGACTTTTCTCCTAACAAACTTGTAGATCAATGTTTTGTTAGCTCTGAGACAGATGACAAAAACAAAGTATTTCCAATGTTCCATTTAGAAGATGTCCTACAGGAGAAAGTCATTGGCCAGGTTAATAATAACGATCGTAGTTCAATTGAAGAATTGGAGAGTTTGAAAATAGTTCTGGAAGCAAGAATCACAGAACTGAATAAGAAAGTATTAGACAAAGCTTCTGAAATAGAAAATCTTGAGGATAACTTGTCATCTAAGGAAAAGGAAATCGGGGTTCTGCAGAAGTGCCAAAGTGAATTGGAAGCTAAGGTTTGTCATCTTCAGAATGACAGAAGTCAACTCGAGGACCACGTGGAGGTCATGCTAAAAGAAAGAGATCTTATCTTTAAATGCTTGTATCATTTACGAAGTGATCTGGCAACTCTTAGTGGGAGCATAGACTCCCGTATTTCTTCCAAAGAAATTTTTGAAAGAAGGCCATCAGAGCTAGAAAATGGAAAAGATGAACTGGAGCTCAACACATCAGAGATAGAACAAGTAAAGGAACAACTGTCACTATACGTGTCTGCTTTAGAAGCTCAATTGAGAGATTTGAAAAATGATCGAGAGTCCATTCTGTCAGAACTAAGGAGCTCTAGATCTAATGCTGCAACGCTTCAAGGGAAGATTATGAAGATGAAGTCAGAAATGGATTTTTCAAAGGAAGACATGACACAAAGATTAAAGGAGATACAATTTCATTGCTCAGAAGCTCAACAAGAATGTGAATATCTTAGGAGAGAGAATCAGCAGTTACAAGCTGTAATCGAGAATCTTTCCAAAGAATGCAGTTCTCTGCAGAAGTCTAACGGAGATTTAAAAAGGCAAGATCTGGAGTTGAAGGAGAATTTTTCCATCATGGGAATTAGGTTGAGGCAATCAGACCAAAGATTTGCAGAATGTTTGGAAAGAGTTGAGCTCTTAGAAAAGAAATTTACTGTGATGTTGGAAGATAACACATCAACTGAAATGAGTATTACTTCAGAATTAAATGTGCTTCTTGGGGAAAATGGAATTCATAGAGAGAAGGAGCAAAGTTTGTTGAATCAGTTGCATATGGAGAAGACAGTAGAAATTCAGAACCTTCAACAAGAAATTGAGCACCTGAGCATGGAACTTTCAGCAATACATGATGAAAAAGAAAGAATTGCTTCCAACACTTTGCTTGAAATATCTGCATTACATGCTGAGAAAGCCAAACTGGAATCTGATTTTGAGGTAGCTCAATCTAAATTATTTTCATCTAAGAATGAGGTTAATGTTATGCAGAAAGAATACGGGAGAAGGCTGCAAGACCTAACAACTGAGCTGAGTGCTTCCAAGATTAACCAGGAAATTCTGATGTCTGACCACGAAGAACTTTTAAAGCTTGTGGATGATTACAAGTCAAGAGAACTAAAAGTCAAAAGCACCATGAATACCCTTGAATTGAAAATTAAAGTCACTGAACATGAGAAAGAACAACTCATGGAGGAGACTAAAAATTTAAGGATTGATTTGCAGCAGATAGATCAATTGAAAAATGAGATTATAGTGCTCAAGAAGGACCTCGATTCAGCCAGTTCTGAGAAAGAGAGACTAGAATCATCATTGCTTGTGGCATCTGAACTTTGTGAAAATCTAAGAGCAGAGATGAATTTGTTTGAAACAAAGCTCTTAGCCATGGAAAAGGAAGTATCTGAATTAGAAGACTGTAAAAGAAGTAGAGCAACCCTAGAGGAAAGGCTAGTGCAGATGGAGAGTGATTTAAAGACGAAAGAAACATTATTTGCGCAGGTTACAGAGCAAAAAAACGAGCTCAAAAGGATAAACAGGCAGTATCAACAAACCATACAAGCACTTGAGCAGGAAAAAATCGAGTTTCAGGCAAAATTCCGAGCCTTCGAAGAAGAACTGAAGCTGATTAAGGAACAGAAGCGAAATCAAACCCCCAAGATGAATAGGAAAGCTATACCTGTTCCTGAAGATCTTAAGATCTTAAAAGTATGTATATCTTTTCTCCTCAATGACCTATTTACATTTTCATGTTAGGATTCTTGATTTTTATGTGTATGTTATAAATTCCAGAATCCAGCGGTGAAGAACTCAACTCAACATCGCAGTAACAGAAAAAAGCCATTGTCTAAGAATGAGAGGGAAACTGTGAAAAATCAACAGGACATTTACAGTAGTAAGCATCAGAGCGAGGTGATACATCTGGGATGCTTATGATTTTATTCTGCCTCCATGTTGAATTTCATTAAGTTTATTTATAATTTCTAACGCGACGCAGTTGCTTTAATTGAATAACTTTTCACTGCTTATGTTCACTGCGTTCCTTTTCTGCTAGGCGGAGACTGAACGTGGACTTCATGAGGAAAGTGTTCATGTGGTCGAAGTAGATCCAGAATCAAAGATTCAGTTGCTTGAGGCTGAACTAGCAAAAGCAAAAGAAGCAAATACCATGTATGATGTTCAACTCAACAGGTTAGAGAGGAACATAGTGTCTTCCAAAAGAAAAAGTTATGAAGTGTGTGCGTAACCATCTTTGCCGTTTCTGTCTAACGAGAACTTTTTTAACCTTCTCTTTTATATAACAAAGAATCGGGATAATGTTTCTTAGAAAACAAGGTGTTTGTTCAGAAATACACTATCTGTCTGTCCAGATCGTTGCGGATATAAAATCGCTTTTACCATATATCTGGCCCTTGCAGGTTACTCTCAGAGGGCCAAAACAATCAGGCGAATACCCCCACAAGATCAGTGGTTGGAGGAGAAGTAGTGACAAGAGAAAAGTTCGAACGTACAAAGTCAATGCTTGAGGCAGAGTTAAGAGACATTCAGGAGCGCTACTCGAACATGAGCCTTAAATATGCTGAAGTAGAAGCTCAGCGTGAGGAACTTGTGATGAAGCTCAGGGTGGCCAAGAAGAATAACAAAAAAGGATACTTGTCATAAAACTGTTTCATGACTGGTCCAAGTTACCATTATCTTAATGCTACCGCTGGTATGGGCCACCTTGCTTGCACGGATTTGAAGTATCAAAGTTTTCAATAGGATTGATCTTTTGGGCATTAGTCATTGATTGATTGAGTGTGGTAGAGCTATCCTTAATTTTGTAAATATGGGAAAATTTCAAGGGAGAATAACACCTAGCGAGTGACATTTTTTATTGTCTTGGATTCTTCGGCCGTGTCATCAATAATATATACCATTTTGTAGCCCAGGGCGGGTCCCTCCTCATTGCAAGTATCATTTTCATAAAAAAAATTCATAAAAAAGGGGAGAATTGTAATTAGTTCAAGTAAAAAAAAACAATATTTGGTTAATTAGATATGTCAAATAGTCACTTTCATTTGTTATTGACAAGGTCTTAAATTTTTTTGGATGTTATTTCCCTTCTTTGGGATTAGTTGAATTAGAAGGATGACGAAAAGGGGGTGGACTGTTCTTATTCAGCATGTGTCCAAGGAGTAAAATTATCTTGTAGATACGCTTGCTAAGGAAGCTATATCCACAACTACGATATATAATCCCTGTCCATCTCATCTGAGGGCGCTGTGTCTCAACGATCTTGGAATTAATTCCCCCATAATGTAATACTTCACTACTGAGCCTTGTGCTCTCTTCAGTGTAAAATAACGAATTCCGATATCACACCTAAATTATATGCTGGTCTATGGTAAGAGGAACGATGGAAAATAATTCACAATATTTATAATCTGTGGGTATTATAATTTGCTAGAGATTTTATTACATATTTATGCATTGATTAATACTGGATTTATGCTTTTTCTTGCCCTAAGCCTAAAGAATTTTATTATAAGGAATAATTGAAGGAAAGTAAAAATAATTGCATGCGATGTGTGACGGGAAGTTTTAGTGATATAATAAAATTCTCTAATGGCTCATTTGGTACGCTAGAATTATTTTGGTGGAAATAAAAATGGGGATAGAAATGGAAATGAAGATGGAGATGGAAATGGATATAAATATAGAAAAAATTGATGGGCCAAAAAATCAATTCCATGTAATTGAACACAATTCTATGGGTTATATCATGGAATTTATTTCTACCTATTTTGAATTCCATTTCCATTTCCTATTCTACCCCCAATTCCACCATACCAAATATAAGAAATGAATTTCATTTCCAATTCCACCATACCAAACATGGCGATCCGTGGTTGTCGTCGGACTTTTTCTCTCTCTCCCTTTTGACAGTGTTCTTCCTCAATACCTTTTCTACCAAGAAACGTACGTGAAGAACAACTAAAGCCAAATCCACATAGCAAACCAGACGCAAGTACTCTCGTGTTCATTTTTGGCACCAAATGATTTTCTTTGAGCCTGAGTACAGAGGTATGTCTTAAACCCTACTCAACAGTTAATTTGTCATGATATTGTTGTGACTAAATGCATTAAAATCTTCACCTGCAAAATTTTTCTTTGAGCCAAGTTGTTCTTCACTTATCATGGAGCGAATTAATCCTGCAGACACACACGCACACAGATTGATAAATCTGTGGAGACATATATATGGATACATTAGAGAAGTAAGGAAACCAAAAAAAAGGGAGCTGAAAATGATACTGATCTTGGCACTACATATATGAATACTACACCTCGCTCTTTCCAGAAATTGAAGTGCTTTGATTTTCCAGCACTGATTGGGAAAGGTCAAGCTGCCTAATTTTAGTATTAAAACTATTCAGAATTATTGGCCTGTATATATATGATATTAATATTTAGATGATTAAATGGAATGCTTTTCTAAAGGCATTTTCCAGTAAGGGAGACCAGAGCTGCCCAATCATATGAAAATATAAGGGGACCCATGCATGCCTTATATCTAGACTTTTTTCTAAGCAGAATAATGTTATGTGTAGTTTGGAGCTAGTAGCATATGCTTCTACGATTGATTAAACCCGCCAATATACCAACCATCAAATGGTCGATCAGCTAGATATAACAAGTATTTCTATTAAAAAATCAAGCGAACTATCGATTCTGCAGAACTATAAATAATACATATAGACTTGGAAAAATATGCTCCATGAACTTAAACTAACGTCATACTATACACTAAAGTCAATCTTGGCCCTATTTGAACGAGACACGACAAATATTTCTCTACTATATGATTCGCGCTTTTAAGGTGTAAGTTGCAAAAAAAGGAGTAATCATAAGAGGGGATCGTGTGAGAGATATAATGAGATGTGTGCAGTAACCTGGATGGCATATCCCTTGGAAGATGCTTGATCAGGAACCTCCTTTTAATTCTCTACTTTACTTTATGTCATTTTTCACGAAAAGTCACCACCATACTAATACACTACAGGCATTTAAGTCATCTCATGCTTTTATTGCCATGGTGACCAAAGGAACAAACCCTACCATATGAGGGTATAACTGCCAACCAAGATTCATTCTCAGACCCTCTTCGTCCTCCTTCATCATAACCATGTAATGCTTTCTCTTGCACAGTCTCAGCCACCTTGGCCTCCTCCTCCCATGGCGGAGAGATGCGGTGGCTATATATATATATATATATCTATATCCTCGCTTATTGTTTCTTTGCTCCCTTAAGATTCAAGAATAAAGTCTCTGCTGGGAATGAATGAACCAATTCGATTCTTGAGGATGATTTCTCTTGAAGAGGGCAACTTCGATCCTTTGGCATTTTCACTTCCTCGGTCTCACCTGATCACTCACTGTGATTGGGCTCTCTAAGGTGTGTTCTTATATCCTTTTCGTTTCTTTGTACTGTAGTTTGAGCATGGTTATGTGAGATATATATGACCAGGCTGCTAGCCATTGTAAGGAGGACAATAAATTAATAATATGTTCTGATAGGACTCTGGTCAAAGTTTGTGCATGTTCTTGTTTCAGACGCATTTCTTAGTGTAATCTGTTGAGCAACAGATTTTTCGATTTCCGTAGGATCTTAAAAATACCTTAGATACTGGAGAACCGCGCCTTTAATATCATTGAAAAATTAATTAAGAGTGGTTGTGGATCTGTATCTGTCCATATCTATAATGGAGCATCGATATAGCCAGCTAGGGCTGGAAATGAACTCAACTCTTTAAATCCGTTGGGAGATTCCTTTGTGTTCAGAAACGAGTTAGCTTGATAATTCATATACAAGTCAAATTTATTCGGAGATGTTACTGATCAACTCATCTAGATCTTGAATAGCTAATTTTAAGAATAGTGGAAAAAAATTATCTTGAACGGATAGAACTAGTATATTTTGCATATTAGATCACAATGTCATCTGAGTGGATATTTGTCGCAAAGGCAAAATCAACTGACATATGGAGATGAAGAAACTCTCCACTATCCAGCTAGGGTGATAAACGTGTTCTGCAACTTCAATATTAGTTTAGATATTTATATTGAGCATTTGTCAGAAAGATTATCCTTGTCAGCAATTAACTGGCATATTTTTGAAGGTCCAAGATATCACATGTAAATGTGGGGTGTGTTTGATTGCCTAGGTTCTGAATCTGATATGGACATGAACTGTAGCAATTGACAATGTCTATCTGGTGTTTTGATGAGAAGTATATCCTTATATACTTGTAGACTACGGGTTTTACAAATCTGAACTATGTAGTTTTAATTTCGTTATGATTGCCAGATAAATAAAAGGTAGAAAATGGACGGGGAAGAGATCATCCAACTCAAAACATGGAAATCCATATCAAAATCCCTTAAATTAAAACATATATATACGTACGCTTTATCATGACGTGAAGTGTATTTTATCATTGACCAGAACGATTGAACGTATACACAGCTTTTTTATGACATGATTTCATGATTGTTACAGGGAGAGAGCAAAGCAATTATATATAGTATTGCTCGATGAATGAAATTAAACTCGATTTATGGCGTGAGTTCTCAAACTTCAATTCAGAAAGACATTTTTGTCACTAGATGTTACGTTAATTAAGAGCGGTGGAAGTTTCAGATAATTAAAGAGCTTCATCTTTATCTTGGCCCGCACCAGAAACAAAATAACATGTAGTTCCATACTTGTTGATCGAGCAGCTTAACATTCTTTCTGAACGACCTCAATATATTCTTTGGCAATCGCTTGCCAACTTCCAAATATAACACTGACATAAGAAAAAGATTAAAAATCTTGAATTTGGGAAGAAAAATAAACAAATGGCAAACGACTAATATGTGAAAAGGAGCAACCAAGAAACTGTTTTGTAATATGTACTAAATATCAATTTTCATTCACATTGTAATATTTAAATTACCAGTAAGAATGGATTATTAGTGGCCCAACAGTATTCTTCTTTCTTCCCTTTGAAAATGAATCAGATTTGAACATCTATTTCATTTATTTTAAAAACAAAAAATTTTCTTTGAAATGAAAATATATAATTTTTTTTGGAGAAAAATAATCCAAATTATATTTCTATTAATTAATACTTTATATCTATATTTATTTTCCAAAACAAGTTTTCAAAAATCTGTCTTACCAATATTAAATGGCCAATATTCAAAGTTTAACAAATTTTGAAATAATTAAATAAAAAAATTTAAATATACCCCGCGTCCAAGAAAGTTATTATTGTTCTTGTTTGGAAATACTTAACTCTCACTGAAAAGTATGTTCAACAGTGTTTTTCCTTTAAATGGGATAATCTCCTCCACATATTTACCTTAACTTACGTAAAAGTACTTCTCTACCGCTTTCCCAAACAGATCCATTATCACTATTCTCAAATAAATAAATAAATAAATAAATAGATAGATACATAATGGTTGGTCTCAAAAGAATTTTCATCGATAGAAAGCCCAAACAAGAGCCCAATGTAAAAGTGGGCCTC
>JANTPZ010139909.1:0-17943 GCA_025593235.1 Vachellia pachyceras | reverse complement strand
TTTTTTTTTATACAGAAACGGCTTTAATATCTAAGACCTATAGGTACTTATTGACCTCTCCATGTTCTTACATGACCCTTGTGCTGATACAACCAGGAAAAAAAGTAGCTGACATAACAAACATGTCCGTTTATTTATAATACATGATTCATTATTATTTAAAAAACTATCTAAAAATCTTTCATTGAGGAGGATATTAAAAGTTAAGAACTCAACCCCCAAACACATATGGTTCTCTGGAGTTTCAAACCGACGAATAAAAAAACAGAGATCCTGTCAGCAAATCAGCGAGGACTATGTTTGTGAATCAGTGTGCAGAATCGGAAGTTAAAAGCTCTGAATAATTTCTCATTAGTTTCTGTTTTAAATCAAAACACTGGCTGTGTATGCTTATTTATAAACAAAAATGCATTCATTGTCATCATTGAGTAATAGTATATACAATATCCATATACTCCCTCCTGTCCTAAATATCAAAATTTATTCAGGACAGAGGGTATATAACTATAAACAAGTATGTGTACATTAATACATACATGCATATATATATAACTGTTAAAAATTTACCTCACAACATCATAACGTCAATTCTCCAAAGCTTAAGTACTTCTTCACAGCATCCCTCATGTCATCACAGCTGTCGGAGACCTCCAAGAATTTGATCAAGCTCCAAAGCTCTTGATCACCAAGATCTTCGATAAATGGTCGGATCGGAATCGCATTCTCGGGTTGCTTTGCATAGGAATACGGGTTATCATCAACAATGACAACCCGTTTCAAATCCCTACCCATTGCAGACAAGTCCTTCACGAGCCTCCCATCCACTTCCCTGCACGAGTCACGGTAAAGCCGGTGGGAAATCCGTCGGTTCGGGTCGATCCGATCCAGAACCTTCGACGCATAAGCCTCCAGCGCCGCCGTGAAAACCACCACCTCATACTTTGCCGCCAACGATTCTAAGAAGGCATCCACTCCTGGCCGCTTCAAAACATAGAAATTCATATGCTCACCGTCGATTAGCGGCCGAACAACGAAGTCAAATCGTTTTGGTGGCGGGTCGGCCTTGGAATGGACAAGGGTTTCGTCCAGGTCGAGAAAGATGGTTTTTCTGTTAGGGGAAATCGACGGGGGTAACAAGGATTGATCGGAAAAGAGATTTATTCGAACGGAACTCAAGGATTGTTGATAAAATTGTTCTTTCCAACGTGGCTTCTTTTTCAGGATCCGATAGCCTTTGTGGCGACGAATGGGAGTGGAAATTTGTGACAATTTGGAGAAGAGTTTGGTGATACGGCGTCGGATGGAGGAGAGGACAGCGGAGGAGATAGCCACCGCATGTTTGATCGGTGATTTTTGCCTATGACGAGATTTAATGGATTTTGTTGGAAATCTTCTGATTTTTGATACCATCGAGAGAATTTTGAAGAGCAGAGATAGAGGAAAAAGAAACCGTTAAAAGGTGTGATTTGCTACCGGAGGAAGAAATAGAGGGAAGGAAGAGAGGACGGGTGGAAAGTGGGAGGAGAGCCATTTAAATCCTGGTTTGGTATAACGGTCAAGCTTAGGTTCGGGACCGAGGCTAGATTCTTGGTTTGCCTAGTCACGCTGCAAATTAAATGAGAAAATTAGATTAAAGACCAATACTACACATCCCAATATTTTAAGAAAATTACTCTCAAGTCCCACACAACAATTCAAAATTGAGCATATCTCTGGTCTTTTTTTTCTTTACCTGAATATGCATTTGTTCATTAAATAAATAGAAGAAAGTTACATCCATTAAAAGTCCAAAAAGTAAAACATACTAAAAATCAAAGAAAAGCTGAAACTACAAGGAAAGAAAAAAACAGCAATTCCCATGTGCGAGATAGGCATTAGCCAATGCCTTTACGTTCAAGTTTGTCCCTTCCCAAATCATTAGTAGGAGAAACTGAAGCCCAGTAGCATCACGGGATAAAAAGGAGAGCATGGAAGGTGTTGGTGTATTCACCCACCCCAAAGGGCACAACTTTCGTCACAACGAAACTGCTAATGCATCAGCAACACAATTTCCTTCCCTAGAAGAGAAGGAAAAAGCATTACAAGAAATACTTACACACCTTTGATAAACAAAATTCTCTTAATAACATGATTTAAATTTACAACTTCATGATTATGTGTTAATCCCTTTATCAATAAAACCAACATGTGTTAGGTCTTGATCCTGTGATTTTTTACTAAACATAGGTATCATTTTATTGGAAATATTTTTATTTGAGGTATTGTCGGATATTAAATATGAATTCTTTTTTCAAAGAGGATTTGAACTACCCATTAGTTTGATCTCTTAACTTTAATCTGCTGCATTGTGAGGCTTCAAATGCTCAGTAGGGGTATATGTTTCCAATTCCCACCTAGGGCATATTAGCTGAGTGTGCTTCAAAGTTCAAGCAACTTAGGGCACGTTTGATATGATTGAATTGAAGGCATGGAAGTGGAATTGGAATTGAATTCCATGCAAAAGGATTGTTTGGTATGACTAAATTGAATTCCATATGGAATTCAATCCAATAAAAAAGGTTGAAATGAATTCCACATGACTATGCATGGAATTGATAAAATTCCATGGAATTCTAGAGCTGACCTCCCATTTTTTCATACGCAAACGAGGTCGAAGAAGGAAAACGCAGACGAAGATGAAGGCGACACCAGCGAGCATGACGGCACCAGCAAGCACCTCCGAACTCCGGCGACTCCAACCTCAACCTTAACCACCGGTGACTCCAATCCCAACCCCAACCCCAACCAACCGGTTGTGTCTGAGGATAGTGAGGATGCGATGATGCCATCGATTGAAGCTCATGACAGCAAAATTTGAACGATCCACGATAGTGATGACTTCTCCTTTTTGTCTCTTGCCATCCACTACAGTGATGACTTCTCCTTTGACGATTTGAGCGATCCACGACAGTTGGCGACTGCCAACGACCTTCGACGATGGCAACCTTCCAAATCTTCGTCTTCATCTTCTCATTTTCGTCTTCAGCCATCCAAGACGGTGCCGACGGCAGGAATTGATGGCGACTGCCAGCGACCTTCGACGAAGATGAGGAAAATGAACCATGGACAAGAACGAAAATGATTTGCCTTCGCTGAGGATTCTTTTTTTTTCATTTTTAAATATAAAGGGCATGTTAGTCTTTTTCAATAAAAACTAGAATTTAATTCCACGACATGCCAAACGTACTTTTAAAATATATTTCCATCTCCATATCCATTTCCATCAAAATCAATTTCATTGTACCAAACGGGGCATTAGTCATACATGTCAAACCAAAGCTGTGCACAAAGCCCAATGTACAATCAACTATTGCAGCATGAGACGTTGATGTGTACAATAAAGGCGAAGAGAAGACCATTTATGTTGGATTTCACGGAAGGAGCAAATCTTTTTTAATATGGTGAATCAAATTTTGAATCCCTACTAAAAAAATTTGTCTGCATCTAATGTCGTATTTATACCTTAAATATGATTGTCTTCCATAAAAGTATACTTGTACTTTAGAAATAAA
Source organism: Vachellia pachyceras (assembly GCA_025593235.1). Taxonomy (NCBI): domain Eukaryota; kingdom Viridiplantae; phylum Streptophyta; class Magnoliopsida; order Fabales; family Fabaceae; genus Vachellia; species Vachellia pachyceras. The sequence continues at coordinate 14,392 of JANTPZ010139909.1, read as the reverse complement.
AAAACCAAAGAGAAGATAAAAAAGAGTTGGTTGTATTAGAAAAGTATCATAATATGATGATTTTATGTTCAAATTTTTGTTAGACATTTGGTGTCTAACATGTATTGAATATGATTATCTCTAATAAAAAGATACTTGTAGATAGAAGTAGGGGGAAAGAAGCAAAGAGAAGCTCCCGCTGGAAATGAAATATAAAGCTGGTTTGGTTAGGAGTGATTTTAATTTATTAGCTAAATGTTGATTCTAGAGCTATTATTTCTCCTCCTTATTCCCCCTTTTTACTTCTCACTATTATGTTTTATTTTATGAAAATGTTTCAAGTGTTCTATATTGTGGATCTCATATGATATAATTTTCCCTAATTATTTCTCTTTTTTCATAGCTCATTATAATATATATTATAAAAAAGAAATGATTATGAGAAATTTATGAGACATGTGATTTATAATAAATGATACTTGAAATATTTTCATCGGATAAAGTATATATAACATAATACTTTCAGATTATGTAAGTATTTCTCTCTTGCTCTTTCTATTTTTCTTTTGGTGATCCCTTTCATCCATGCTATTCATCTTTAAATTGTTTGTCATGCTCTTTTCTTCTATGATTACCCATATCTATCTGTACTTCTCTCGTGGTCCCTTTTGTTGGAATATTTTATAATACTCTGGAGATATTTTCATCTCCTTTATTTTTTTTTAAATTCTGTCGGTCCCTTTTGGATTTTCTTCTTTATTTTCGGTCACCCTTTTATATGATTGTCTTCTATCTCAATGTTTCAACCATGCGCATCACAATGTTTATTTTGCTCTAGACATAGAGGATCTAACTTATTTAAGGCTTAGTTTGGAATTGAACGCATATGCCTCCTTTAACAAAAATTTAAATATTGATTTTTTCTGATGTGAGAGATTAACCCTGCTACTAGACTCAACTCGTATTGATACTTTGTAATAGAATTTATTCAAACCATCCAATGACATCATGATTTCATGGCATGAAATTTTTCTGTAAATGGAACTTGCAAATACCATTCGCTATAGTGTCAGCAATTCTTATTACATCAAAAAGAAATATATGTGAACCAAAATGACAAGGAAGAGTGGAAGACAAGGATTGAGGGTAGCTCTTCTAAAAATATTTTAACATTTAAATAAATTCGAATTCAAACTAAAGACCTTATGTTTAAAATGTCATAACCATTTGGTTAACCAGTGGTTGTTGATCTTTTCCTACTAATTCTCTCGTTGGTGGTGTGAAAACCAAGTATGTTGGAACCAAATTTTTAGGATTAATCAGCAATCATCACCTAATGCTTCCTAGGATTGTATGGCCGTTGCCCTCATATGTATGAAATAAGGGTTCTGTTTAGGAACACAATGGAGAAGTGTTTTACATAAATCGAAGTAAATATGTTGAGGATATTATCTTGTTTTACGGGAAAAACACTCCCTTTCTTTCTTGCTTTCTTTGAAGATTTCCCAGCAAATGTGATTAGCTACTCACTCACCTGGCTTTTTCTTGTTAATGTTTTGAACCGTATTTCTAGTGATAGAGATGATGCTTTTGTTCATTGCCTTCATTTTAACAGAGATTTCATCTTTTAACCAATTAAGGGCAGTCTTCTTCAAAATGGATGGGGACACCTGTGTGGGAATTCAGTTTTCATCCACAAATAAAATACAATTAAAAGTTCATAACTGGCCAAACAGATTATTCATCACGGCTCTTTACTTGAGAAGAAGATGGGCACTGATTGGTAGCTAGGAGGAAACAAAAAGATAGGACCACCCAAAAAAAGAAAGTGAAAGAAAATATACCAAACAAACAAAAATGAACGAAATGCTGTCGTTTTGCAGCAAGTTGGTTGGAGAGGAATGCTGAGCACAAATAAACATTATTTTTAAATGCATTCAACGTCATAAAGTATTTTACCGTAAATCTTTTAAAAAAAATTTAGGTGCATCAGCATCCTAAAATATTTTAGGATGCTAGATGTACCTAGTAAAACATTTAAGGACGCTGAATGCATTTTAACTCTATTTTAAATAGTAAATAGTGATTAAATAATAACTATGAAATACAATTGATATTATAAAATTACAGAGAGTGAGAGGACACTGAGGAACTCCTTTCATTTCTTTTCCATAAGATACAAATAATCAAATTATGAAAAAAAAGGTTGATATTTGTTAAATGTTGTAAATATAGAAAAATATAACTTATATTCTAAAAAAGTCTTATTTATGGAGAGGAAGAGTGGGCGTGAGAGCAAATCAATTAATATAGTGAACCTAACCAATAATTAATGTGGATAAAAATAGAAAATGATAATAAACATTTAAAAATTTGAGACAAAACATTATTATTATCCTTAAAAAACAAAGATAAACCTCAATCACGTTTAGTGGGATGATCACGTGAATGTGATTATGGTTAGGTAAGGACAAGGCATATATTAATATATATTATATTGGTCTTATCCCACAAAAAAATATCTTTCTTTTTTGTACGTGTAAACAATGTGTTCGTTTGGGAACTTCGTTAGGAAAATGGATTTTACAGATTTCGAGGCATTTTGAGAATTTCGAGATGGTTTTACGGATTTTAAGTTAGTTTTTATGAATTTCAAGATGGTTTTTACAGATTTCGAGATGGTTTTGTCTCGACTTACGTGTACCGTTTGGGAAAATGGCTTCCCAAACAGGCACACTAATTGCACATGGTTCCACTCAATAATCCTAATATAATATTTGGCACATTATTAAAATATATATATATATATATGTATATATTATACAACAAAGAATATCTCAATTATATTTATAGCATTACGATTGCGCATGACTTATTTGATTTTAATTAATACTATCTGGTTTGATGCTCATGATCAACTTGAGGAATTATTTATTGCTATTGTGTTTTTGGACACTTTCGGCTAATTAATACGTGTTTGGCAACAACCAAAAGTCTGTTAACTTACATACTATAGTGTTTGGTAATTCCTTCTTTTAAAATATATTCTAACAAAAAAAATTTTTTTTTTGAAATAATAAATGCACTTTTAATTCAACATTTATCTAAACATAAATACATTTTTTAAAAATATATTTTATTAAAATGCATTATGTCAAAATGTATTCTTCTAATAATTTTTCAAACGGTACTAAAAGAATTACAAAAGGAATATATTTATTCATGCAAGTCAATCCACTTGCCCCCCGAGTTTTTTTGGAATGATTTAATTTAAAAAGGAGAGAAAGAATGCATGATTAGAACTTAAAAAAAGTTTTATGCTCTATAAATAATATTTTATCTACAAACAGTGTGAATGAAATTTAAATATGCAAATAATATTACGTATCTATTAAGAGAAATTGGAGACTATGCATAAACAATTAAAAAAATCAACACTGATTATGATAAGTAAAAAATTTAAAATTTGGGAAATTTTATTAATTTATTTGAGATAGAAATATTTGTTTGGCATAAACAAGAAGTGTAAAATAAAATCTAAGTCCTTGTTTTTCTGTTTTCAGAAGAGTCCAACAAAATTATTTTACAAAAAAAAAATTTTGCAATGGAAAATAAAAAATAGTTTGTTATAATTTTCTTAGAAAAACTGAATTTGAAAAACTAAAAAAAACTCATTTGAAGCAACTGTTCTAAGAATCAACTTGAAAAAAATTAAGAAAACATGAGAGACAGAATAGAGAATGCATCAAGCAATATATTGAAATAATTAAACATAACAAAATATTGAAAACAATACATGTAAAGTTGTTTTTCAAATAAAAAAGTCCTGATTTTTCAATAATGTCAAAAGCCTCGAATAAATTTAAATTTTTTTACATAAATCGAGATAAAAATCATATTATATACTTATTTTAGATTACAAAAAAATCATTTAAAAAGTTAATTAATACTTTTAAAAGTAAAGTATGAACGACTGAGCAAACAATAACAATAATAATAATGTAAGAACGACGAAGATGCCTTGCAATAAACTACATGCTAATGGAGGTCGGGAAAGTTGTTAATGATAACCTCAACAGCTACTCTTGGGATACTAAAGTAATTTTATAAATCTTTAGAATCTTTATCCATTAATTCTCTTATTTGAAATCTGAATGCAAATTTCTCCATTAGTTTATTATTCAAATATTAGTAAGATTTGAAAAAAATGGGATCCCAAGCCCAAGCAGCCCTAATAGTTATAGAAAAAAACTTTTTCTTTTTCTGCCTTTTTAATTATATTTATATATCATTTTGTCTTTCCATGGGATTAAAAAAATAAAGATTTATAAGCCATTCTGACCCACATGTCGATTATATCAGATCCAGATTTGCGTCCCATTACTTATGTCAAATCGAGATTTACGTCCAATTCATTTGTTATATAAAATATATGTTACATGTTTGTGTATTTTAAATGGAACTTTCATCAATTTTTTAGAATTTATAATAAACAATAAATCTTATAAATATATCCATCTTTTGCATGCAATTAATGCATTTTCCCTACCATGAAGTTGTCTAAAAAGTTGTTATAATTTCTTACCTGAAATTGCAACATTTCAGTGCTTATTTAGTTTTATTTTTAAATAATTTTTCACTATAAATATTTTTATCGCATAATGCAAAAAATATTTAAAATAAATGTTTTCAAATTCACCCTTATTTATCTAAAAATATAATTACTTTTGGACTGCATATACAGTATATATAAACTAGTAATAGGCGTGCAATTTGAAAAAATAGAATTAAAATTAAAAATAATATTCTGCCTTATAATCAATATTTTTATCTATAAATGTGTATGAATCTAATTTAACCACGCTGTGTCCATTCACATAAATCCGAATCTCTGTACAAAATATAAATAATTAAATAAAATTAATAATTCTAACCAGAAAAAAATGTCAAACAAAATCGAGCATTTTATTTTTTTTATCTCATCTCAGTGCAACGCGTGGCCCTAAACTCTCGTTCAAATCCATTGGTTCATCATCCCTGCGTCTATTTAACCTCTGTTGGTACCCGAATTCCCTCGCCACCATCTCCTTCCTCCTTCTCCACTGCTTCCTCTTGAGGGCTTTCGTATCGCATCTTTACATTTATTATCAATCTCTCACTCTTCTTCCTCTCTCTGCAAATGGAAGGATCTGGGGTCGTTACTGTCTATGGTAATGGAGCAATCACGGAGACAAAGAAGTCTCCTTTTTCCGTTAAGGTCGGTCTTGCCCAGATGCTCCGTGGCGGCGTTATCATGGACGTTGTTAATGCCGAGCAAGCTCGCGTCGCCGAAGAAGCTGGCGCATGCGCCGTCATGGCCCTCGAGCGCGTACCCGCCGATATCCGCGCTCAAGGCGGCGTCGCTCGCATGAGCGACCCGCAGCTTATCAAAGAGATTAAGCGAGCGGTTACGATTCCTGTGATGGCCAAGGCGCGTATTGGGCATTTCGTGGAAGCTCAAATCCTTGAAGCTATTGGCATCGATTATGTGGATGAAAGTGAGGTGCTCACTCTGGCTGATGACGAGAATCACATCAACAAGCACAATTTCCGCATACCGTTTGTGTGTGGGTGCCGCAATCTCGGTGAAGCGCTTCGTCGGATTCGTGAAGGGGCAGCGATGATTCGAACCAAAGGGGAAGCTGGGACTGGGAATATAATTGAGGCAGTGAGGCATGTGAGATCGGTGATGGGAGACATTAGGCATTTGAGAAACATGGATGATGATGAAGTTTTCACTTATTCCAAGAAGATTGCTGCTCCTTATGACTTGGTGATGCAGACTAAGCAACTGGGTAGGCTTCCAGTGGTGCATTTTGCCGCCGGTGGGGTTGCAACGCCGGCCGATGCAGCGCTAATGATGCAATTGGGCTGTGATGGGGTTTTTGTGGGGTCTGGAGTGTTCAAGAGCGGTGACCCGGCCAAAAGGGCAAGAGCAATTGTGCAGGCTGTGACACATTACAGTGACCCGGAGGTGTTGGCTGAAGTGAGCTGTGGATTGGGTGAGGCCATGGTTGGTCTCAATTTGGACGATAAGGTCGAGAGGTTTGCCAAAAGGTCGGAATGAGACTGATGGATTGGTGGGGGACCTCGTGGCATTCGAAGAAGTGAGTTGTGCATGCTGGTCTCTTGCATTTGAAGATATGTAGTTTTACAAGGGTTGGTTCTATTTATTCTAATAAGGTTGTGCTCTGCTTCAGATTCAAACTAAGTTAGCAAAAAGAATGGCAATCTGTGCCATGTACTAGTTTCTTCAGTAGTGTATTGATAGGTGTTTTAAATACTCTGTGGAAGTTGTTTAATCAAGTCTTTCATGTCCGTTCTTTCATCAATTATAGAACATTTGTTTCAATACTCATTTTGTTGTTGATGCTTTAAGTTAATCTCTTTCAGTTCTTTCACTCAGGCTGTAAAAGCTTAATAAGGTTCCTTTCAAGCATTTCTAGATTTGTTAAATTGTAGTAGTTGTTCATACTTGGTAGCTTTTGGACTTGCTGGTGATGTCTATCATCAGGGAAAAACTGGAATTCTTAAGGGAGAATTGATAAGAGCACCAGTTTAATTAAATAAGTGTCCAAATTGCTGGATGATGTTCCGAACTTGATCAGAATAAACTAGATTCTGCTTCAGTTGGCTCTGTAAGCGATTAATTTCCTTTGGAAATTGACTCGAAAGCACCTAAGGCAGTCTTTTGAATTCCTGTGCTTATAGAGAAAATAAACTCTTATATCTTCTTTTGGAGGACAGCATTTTCCAAGGTTTTGCTTCTTCTCCTTATGACTGGGTTAGAGTTTTTTATTACTCTCCCAGTTCATTCCATCTTTTTTTGATTGCCAAACTTGTTCTGGTGCTGTTCTCTTCAGAATGGTTAAGCCTGATACATGGGCAACTCCTTGCTTGGTCAATGGGGATTCTTCAGGATTTGCACTCATCTCTTCGCCTTAGGCAAAAAGTGGTCATCCTTGATTGCGATAGTTTCATCATACAAGCATCACTGTTAACTGAACAATAAATGGATTATCGGTAATACATCATGAACAACTTTGAATAGTGCCAGGTCATGTATGAATGATTCTCTAGTAAGTATCGCAGATGAATCTTGGTTTCAGTTATTCCAAAAATAGTCAAATATTATATTTCAATTATCGTTTCATTGCAATAATGTTTCTTAATGCTTAAGTTATTTGCATTGAATGTATTTGTCAGCTATATTCCTTATTTATCCTAGTAGTTTGGAAGTTATTGGTGTGGCTGATTATGGAGAGGAGACTTGTCGTTCTGTCAAAGATACTGCTTGCCATGATTTGTTCCATTTTCCTCCAATCTTTATAAAATCTTCCAGAATATAAAGGCCCGTTATCTGCATCACATCATGGGTTTGTTAGCATTGGATAGGAAACCTAAATGAATCTAATCTAAGACAATCTTTGTTTTGCTGTCTGTGTACATGTTGATTCCATGTTAGAAAATGTTTGCCAACTTAGATGTGGCCCTGCTATGTGAAACATTTGTATGACATACTATTGATAAAATTAGCAATTGCTAGCATGTTTTTTACTTTTTTTCAGACATCAATCTGCGGTTTAGAATGTGGATATGCATATTTTACAAGGAAAAATCTGAAAATTGAGTCGCAAGACCTTAATGTTTTCCAGAATTGTCTCGTGTCTCAATGGTATGAATTTAAGTGTTGACCTGCTGCTTGCTGATTCTGTTCATACTTTATCCCGTACTCTCGGTTTATGCTGTTTATGAATCTGGCATTCTGGATGGAGTGGAATGCAATGTACTTTCTAGTATATTTGTTCTGTCATACAATTATACCTGGTGATTCGTGGAATATCGAAGTATTTTATTGGCCGAAATGAATGGCCTTTGTTTTTTCCTTCTGCTTCTTGGACATGTTCCTCGATACATGTGAAGTCATGTAGAGATCAACATGGGGAAACAGCATCAAAGAGACCAGCTGCTTCCTACAGTGATAATGATCTTGTCACTGTAGGAAGGCTTAACAGGTCAATGTTCAGATGATGGTGGAAACCACTATTGGTAAATACTTTCTGCATTATGTTCCAACACTCTAACACTATGCTTGGATGGAGAGAAAATGAGAGAGTAAAAAAAACTTGGAGAGAAAACGAGAGGAGAAATGACTTTTCCCCTACTTGGATAGGAGAGAAAAGTTGGGAAGAAAGAAAAGTGGGAGAGAAAATTATGTGTGGGTTCCACCACATTTTCTCCCCAACTTTTTTCTCTACACATGGAGAGAAAACTCTTTTTTCTTATCTACTCACATGCTCTTTTATTACTTTTTCATTTTAACTAAGTTTAACAAATGACTTTTTTAAAATTCTTACGATGACTTTCTTTTTTAAAAGAATAAGATTTAATATATATATTTTAATATCTAATTTATTTTTTAATTGCTTAGTAAAACCTCACAACCTTCAAAAAAAATATGATATATTCTTATTTAAGTTATATATAATGACCTGAAAATATATCTTTATAAATAATTTGATCTTAAATTATTTAATGATATTAATGTTAATATAATTTTTTCATTATCATATTTAATTTGATATTATATTTTATATATTTTAAGAATATTTTATTTGTCACTATTTATTAAAAGATTTTTATTTAAGGATATTTTAATCATTCAACCATTTACATATTTTCTTTTCTCTCTGTTTTCTTTCACCTATCCAAGTAAGATGAGTAATAATATTTTCTCTCTACTTTTCTCTTCCCCATTTTCTCTCTCCCCATTTTCTTTTCTTTCAACTTTTCATCCCATCCAAACGGAGTCTAAGGGACAGTTTCTTCCTCTCTCTCTCTTTTTTTTTTGTTACAAACAGTTTCTTCCTTTTGTGTGGGCATGTCCTTGCATGTTATGTTTTTGTCCTTGTCACTGGATTGGATTTGGGTCCTTCAATTGGTGTCCAAGATTCTGGGATTTACCCTTTTACTCACTGGGAAAAGAGGATAAACTTGACATTTTATGGATTGTAAATGGCTTACCAGCTTACCTTGTGTTAATGGGGTTCAGTTACTGTACAATCAGGGGTAGACTTAGAATTCTGGTTCAGGGGTGCAAACTATTTTTTCAAAAAATAAATAAGATTTATTCTTAATATCTTTCAAGAAGAATTTGAACAAAAATTTAGTACGTTCAAAATTAGTAAATGAACGTGTGCAAAATAAATCACATAGTACTAATATATACCTAATTTTCTGGAAGTCAGTGGGTGCGACTGAACCCGTTGAAATAAAAGCAGATCTACCCTGGTGTACAATTGCATGGAACCTTTGCTTCCTTTTGAAGAGAAAATTAATGAAAAGTTCCTATTTAAAAATTTTACCCACCAGGATCTAACTAACCATAATGCCTGTTCAGTACTCTTGACTTTGGTCTTCTTGACTAATAAAAGTTTCAGAGATTTTTCATCTATTTTACCTTTGTTGAATTATATGAATTCATCTGATACTGGGTTTCGTTTTGCATTGATGTGTTGGGTACTTCCAACCTGCCCCACATTGCTTCAATAGGACGAATCCTTTATGCCTTGTTTGGTTGGGTGGAAATGAGAGTATGGAATTGAAATTGGAATTTAATTCCATGAGGTTGACATGTTTGGTTTGATGGAATTGTAAATCCACGTGAAATTCAATTCCACCAAAACACCCCTTTTCAATTCCACACCTCAACCTATGGAATTCATCTCAATTCCATGGAGCCAACATATTTTGGACAAAAATACCCTTCTGGAGCTAAGTTTATAATTTGATCAAGGGTAAAATAGTCTTTTTGGTTACATTCCAAACAAATCACCATTCAAACAAAAAACAAAAACATGGATTCTATCTTTATTTACATGACATACCAAACGTACTTTTAAAACCCATTTCCATATCCATTTTCACCCCATCTCCATATCCATTTCCATCAAAATCAATTTCATTATACCAAACGGGGCATTAGTGCTGCAAAATAGCAGTTCAACTACCGTTAATAACAGCTTCTAGAAGCTTTTGTTTTTTTAATTTTGGGCTATGCATTAGTGTTATTGGATGTTGGAACTCTGCCAGTAATAACTGCTCCAAATTAACACCACTAGTTTTAAGCTTATGAACTGTTGATAGAAGGGATGATCCCTCATAATGTGGTAAATTCTCTTAAGATAAGTGTTCATGTTTAATGTTTGATAGAATGTTAAACAATATTATTTTTAATAGAAAAATAAAACTTAAGAGGTCCAAAGCTTGGTGAAAGAGATGTTTTGTAAAGAATTTATTGTAAGTTTTGACATTGATAAATAAATAAGGCTATATTCAAAGAGAGGTTACGTTTTTCAAGTTAATCAACTTTTTTTTAAAGATGCATGATATTGTTAAGATTATTCTATAAAGAGGCATAATATTTATATGAATATATATATAATGGATATTAGACAGACATTTAGATTCCATATCCTGGTCGACCCAACTTGGCTCTAAAATTTTTCTTGACCCAATTTGTATATTAGTTTGATATCACTGTACCGAACTCTAATTAATGGAATTTCTGAATTTGAAGTCCGGCTACTACATTCCTAGTTATGGTTCTTGCCTAGACACCTACCAATATTTTATTACAAGCTGTATATGGCTTTCTGCTATACCCCAATTTCCATGGCTTTTCCTAACTTACCATTTGCTTTGATGTAAACCAAGTTCCTTTATCTTTGCTTTTCTTCCCTTTCATAGAAAGCATAAGATGTTGTATTATTGGCACCCATATAACTAGATTCTAAGAACGGTTACCCTAAACTATTGCCCAAATGATTTATGAGGCCTAAAATCTTGATTATCCCTATTTCATTATGAAGATTAATTAAATAGAGGATGCATAGAGGAAAGAATTCTATTTATTTATTCATAGGCGTGGACTACTTGGCCTAAAATGATAGCATATACCCTGTATATGTTCTCCACGAAGGGATCAGAATCTACGTATTAATTCTAATGCGTGGCTATCTGTCTTCTGTTTGGTGTCTTATTTATCACTCACAACCTCTCAATTCTTGCGCTATGCCAACAATGATTTAGAATTACTTGTGATGTAAATTGCGTTACAGCCTACCAACATGAAATCTTCCATATAAGTGTAATGTTGTGGATTCCATTCTGCTTATATATATTAACTTCATAACATTAGTACATGTCACTCTAATTCAAGTAAAGGGATTAGTCTATCATAATGTACGTGGTAAATCAAAATTTGAATTCTCATTCGAGGATATTCTCTTAAATAGGATTGTATGATATATATCCTTAACAACAACAAAAAAGAGGGAAAGGAATATTAGCTTATTTGAGATTGAATCTACCGTGATTTACACTAACTATAGTAAAGGCAATTGGGAAAAGCCGCATGCAATAAATTACCACTTAGATTGAGCCTAACCATTGTAATCACTTCCAATAAACTAACGACATTGAAGCCCAGAGAGATAGGAATTGAACTTATAAAAAGGCATTATAACGGAGCAACAAAGAATATTCTCAACTTGCTTAGTGCGTAATTCTTCCTATTATATTCCCGCCAATGTCCTGGCTACACATCACTATACGATGCATTAGGTATTTTGAAAAACTATATGCGCATGCATGAGAAAATGGCATCATCAACGTGAACGAAGTATCATATATTCATTTAAGCATTAATGATTAAATTCATTCATTATTCTTCCTTAATCAAATATCCAGGATCATGACTACAACTATTATACCTGCTGCAGTTTTTAGCTGCAGCAGCAATGTATTCAGACTATTTGCTTTAGCGTTTGCAGGTTCAAACATATGTTTAACATTATTTTTTTTATAAAATGAGATAATTTCCTTTATATATTTATTTCGATTTGTGTAAAAGTACTTATCTACTGCGTTCCCAAATAGGCCAATTATATGGTATTATTCTTTTTCTTTTTTTAATCCCTTTACTATAGTTCTCTGGTCTCTACATTATAGAGTTTTAGAGCTAAGATTTTCATGATATATTAAGATATGTGAGATCGATGGATAGTAATATTTTTTTAAAGGAAAAAAAGACCCGGCTGCTATTTGTACTGCAAACCAGAATGGGGAACGAACCAATTGAGATGAAAACATTCATATATTACTTTCAAGAGTAATATTTATAAATAAAAGGCATTAATCCCTAGGTAACTGAACTATACATGTGTAAACTAAACATAATTCAACAAAATAGAGTTACCAAAGCATAAATATGATGGGATACTATTTTTTTTTCTTTTCAATTCAAATGATGCTGTTTCAAACTTCTGAAGAAGAAGAAAAAATAAATCTAACCCAATTAACCAGTCTAATACTCTTATTTTTTGTTTTTCTGCCGATGCTAGCTATCGAACTCGTGGCCTGCGGTTTAAAGGTCTGGTTTTAAACCACAAGGAGCCAAGGTAGCTTAGCACCAGTCTACTACTCTTAACTGGATTGGCTAAGAGAAACTAATTCATCCGTTCACTAGTCCAACCGATTATAGAGTTTTTATACCTGTCATCTGTGTCTGAACAAGTCTGGGAAGTTAGCTTGATTGAAACACATAGATTTAGTTTGTAGTGTTGTGATTTGTACAAGGCGTAAGTGTAGCATCTCCGATAAAAATTTTATTTTTCAGTTTTTAGTGCATGTGGACCACTTTGACTCAGAAACCTCCACAAAGATCATGAAACTCTCAGGAGTCTTCGATGATATCTCCAATGGGAATCGAACCGTGCATAATTCTCCTTTATCCATTGCAAGAAAATCTCTAAACCCTTTTCTCTCAAATTCTTCAATTTCCCATAGCTTTCTTGGACGCTTCTGTGCCCATAAAGTGGCTTCTCTTCCTCCCCTCTCTCTCATGAACTCTCACTCTCTCACTCCAACTCTCTCTGTTGCTTCTTCCTCGTCGTCTGTGACAGCAGGTGATGGCGGCTGAGGCGTCTTCGACTAACGGAGCCCATGATGTTCTTCTGAACGTCAATGGAAAATCCAATATTAATGAAGATTCCTGCATCTCCGACATCATCGTCCCTTTCCTGCAGAAGGTTCCTCCTTCTCTCTCTAAAGTCTCAAACTTTTTCTTAAGTCGGCAAAGAGCTAATCTATCTGAGTTTGTCGGATTTGACTTTTTTACAGTTGGTGGCGGAGTTCGTGGGAACATTTTTTCTGATGTTTGCAGAGGAAGCATAGGAGGCGGTGGACGAGAGCTACGGCAACAAAATAACTCGTCCTGGTATCGCCGTCGTTTGGGGTCTTACCGTTTTGGTTCTTGTCTCCGCCGTTAGTCATATCTCCGGCGCCCATTTCAATCCTGCCCTCACTCTCGCTTTTGCTTCCACCGGCCGATTCCCCCTCAAACAGGTTGACCACCTTAATTATCTTCATTTTCCATGTCTTATATCAAATGGCATGTGTCTGTCTACGCCGTTAGTCATATCTCCGGCACCCATTTCAATTCTGCCCTCACTCTCGCTTTTGCTTCCACCGGCCGATTCCCCCTCAAACAGGTCGACCACCTTAACTATCTTCATTTTCCATGTCTTGTATCAAATGGCATGTGTCTGTCTATATGGATATATACCAGCAAGATCTAGTTAGGCTTCTAAAGTATGTTGAGATGGTTAGATTCTTTTTATCATGTGTATGAAAAAAAAATCTTATCACGCAAAGCTTACTTTTGTAATCTCTACATCTTGAAAAAAAAGATTCGTTCGACTCTCCACTGAACTTCACATTACAACAAGTTTTATCTCATCGAGTGGGCTCGCCTACTTAAATTACGTCATGTCAATACGCTTGATCAATAATAACAGAATCTTTACCAACGGTTGGTTGGATCAAGTGGTAAGCGACTTGTTACAGCTTAAGCAATGTCTCGAGTTCGAGCCTTGTGAATGCAGCCGTCACCGTTGGAAACCTTCCCACCTTTCCCGGGTACGTGACGCGGGTCGAGTTTGGATTAGTCGGGGCAAAGCTCCGGAGACCAGACGGGTAACAAAAAAAATAATAACAGAATCTTTGGGTATATTATTCACCAAAAGGTCTGAGTGTTCTTTTCGTTTTTACTCCTGTTAAGGCTATGTTTGGTTTGATGGAGGGGAAAGGAAGGGGATGGATAGGAGGGAATGGGAAGTGATGGAAGGGTATAAAGTTACCTTGTTTGGTTTAGTTAGAGGGGAAGGAAGGGAAATGATTTTTAATGATTCTTTGTTTGGTTCAGGAGGGGAAGTGAGGGAATTTAATAATCAATTTACCATTTTACCCATGTATGTTGATTTATATTTATTTACTTGTACAATTTATTTAAATTAGTTTTCACTCATGAAAA
>JANTPZ010139908.1:0-12871 GCA_025593235.1 Vachellia pachyceras | reverse complement strand
GTCCCGACAAGGCTATCACAAACATTTTTCTTCACATGCATTACATCAATACTGTGTCTCACATCAAGAGTATGCCAATATGGAAGATAAAAAAAAATTGACTGCTTCTTCCATACGCTCTTATCGCCGGCACTTCTCTGATTCTTACCGAAGATGACGTTGACATTCTCTATCCGGCGATACACTTCCTCTCCGGTTAATGCTTTTGGAGCCATTCCATTCTCCGGAAAGCCGTTAAAACTCTTTCTTAACCTACGATATGGGTGAAACCGAGGAAGAAACCTCCTATGAGCAAGATAGACAGTTTTTCTCCCATGTTTAAGTTGATGGAAGTGTGTGTCTGCTTCACATATCGGACATGCTTTATGCCCCTTGACACTGTATCCTGACAAGTTACCGTACGCAGGAAAGTCATTTATCGTTGTGAATATCATTGCATGTAACTTAAATGACTCCCGCATGTATGCATTAAACACATCAATGCCTTCCTCCCATAGCTTCTTTAAGTCTTCAATCAAAGGTGCCAAGTATACATCTATATCATTCCCCGGCTGTTTCGGTCCGGAAATCATCATAGTAAGCATCATATAATTACGTTTCATGCACAACCAGGGAGGCAGGTTGTATATCACATGAGTACCGGCCACGCACTATGTGTACTACTGAGTGTCCCAAAAGGATTGATCCCATCTGTACAAAGCCCGAGCCGAAGGTTTCTTGGCTCATTACCGAATTGCGGAAATATTTCATCAATTTTCTTCCACTGTGGAGAGTCAGCTGGGTGTCGAAGATACCTTCCATCAGATATTCTCTCATCGCAATGCCATCTCAACTTCTGTACTTTTGTTGCATTGGCAAACAAACGCTTAAATCGTGGTACTATTGGAAGATACCACAGTACCTTCAAAGGTTGCCTTTTAGCTAGTTTATCACCACGATCACCACCTTTCCTCACCTTGTATCGTGCAGTTTTACTTTTCGGACACTCACTAAGCTCTTCATACCCATTTCTATATAGTATACAGTCAATAGGACACGCATGTATCTTCTTATACTCCATCCCCATCGTAGATAAGATTTTCTTGGCCTCATACATACAATTTGGAAGTACAAATTTCTCTGGAAACATATCGCCCAACAACTGCAACAACGATGTAAAACTACTGTCGGTCCACCCACAGTATGCCTTCAAGTTCATCAAATGCAATGTACCCGTCAAACGTGTATGCTTACTCCCAGGGAACAATGGTGTCTCTGCGTCACTCCGCATGCTTTCATATACAGGCGCTTGGGCAAAAGATTCTACCTCAACATCGTGAATCATTCTTTCCATTCTATCTTCATCTACTGCATCCACAGAATCTCTTTCGTAGGCTGCATATGCATTTAGTTTTCCCCCATGCCATATCCACTTTGTGTATTGCAGACTTATTTCCTCACAAATTAGGTGATCCCTGATCTCATCAATATTTTGCCTAATCCCATTCAAACACTTGACACAGGGGCAAAAATACATCCCATTTTTGCTAGTCGCATTTCTTTTAGCAAATTCAATAAACTCTTCCACACCATTCTCATATTCATCAGTAGTTCTTAAGCATTCATCCAAGTACGATCCATTCATTAAACCCTAACCCATTGTAAACAACATTCAAATTTAAAACGACAAATCATAAAAGTGGGTTTATAGATGAGTAATTGGATATTATCGAAACTCGTTTAATTTTGAAATGGCAAAAATCTAATAAAACAAATCATAAAACTTTAATAAAACAAATAAAAAATGTAATAAAACAAATTATAAAAATTTCCATACTAACTAGCACACATATATAAGACATTTATCAAATTTGGAATTTCTTAGAATTTTTTTGGAATTTATCACTTTTTTGGATTTTTTTAAAAATTTCTTATTCTTCACAAAGGGCTATTAGCAATTTCAATGGCGTACAAACGGCAATTCTTAAACAGAAAACTTGTGAAAATCCTTTTTTTCATGCTCAACCACATGAATCCAAGTATATAAAATACGTACAAACAATAATCACAAAATCATACACATACGCACGAAAAGTTAAGCAAGTAAATTTCAGATTTTGAAAATACTTTCCTAAAATTTGTGAGCTTTCGTAAAGTCAAGTACGCACGAACTATAATCACAATCATCCAAAAACAAGTGAGCTTTTCTAAAATTTTGAAAATGCCTGCTTTCTCCGGTCAGATTCGCTTCAAGACAAGCAAACATTCAAACTTAAGCTCACAACTAGATCCATGTAGCTACGCACACGCACGTAAACACAACAAGATGCACGAAAACATTCACATTCTAGTTAAAAAGGAGACATGCATGTATAATGAAATGGTAAAATGGGGAAGAATGGAACCTGAACCGAACTAGAAAGGTGAAGGAGACGAGCCAGAGACGCTAGACGACGACGCTTCACGAGCGAGAGAGGCGACGACGTGATGACATCGGCTTCGCGAGGCAGGGGAATGGAGGTGGTGGAGCGTCGGGGAGGAGGGAGAGAGCATCACGGAGGAGGGGTGACGGCGTCGCTTGGCGAGGCAGGGGAGGAGGGAGAGAGCGTCGGCTTCGCGGGCTATGAAGAAAGGGAGGAGGAAAAAGAGAATGGGGGCTGTCGTAGATGAGGGAGAGAGCATCGCGGAGGAGGGGTGACGGCGTTGCTTGGCGAGGCAGGGGAGGAGGGAGAGAGCGTCGGCTTCGCGGGCTATGAAGAAAGGGAGGAGGAAAAAGAGAATGGGGGCTGTCGCAGATGAGGGAGAGAGCGTCAGGGAGGAGGGGCGACGGCGTCGCTTGGCGAGGCAGGGGAGGAGGGAGAGAGCGTCGATTCGCGGGCTATGAAGAAAGGAAGGAGGGAAAAGAGAATGGGGGCTGGGGGGTTTAAGAGGGTTGGGGGGTTTAAGAGGGTGGGGGCGCGGGGGGCCGGCTTGAGTTAAAAGGGTGCCATGTGCGCCACCCTATGGCACCCTTTATTTTTAAAAGGGCGCCATAGGATGGACCTAGGGCCACCCTACGGCGCCCGTTTTGAAAAAAGGGCGCCCTAGGGTGGCGCCTTTCACATATGGCGCCCTTTCTTTTGAAAAGGGCACTGTAGGATTCCCGCCTTCCCCTTTTACTCCTTTTTTTAAAAAAAGGACGTGGATTTCAGGCGCCAAAACCATTATTTGTAGTAGTGACAGTCCAAGACTAAAAGCTCAACCACAATTCAATTAACAACAATCAAAATATCACTACACATAAATATAGTACTTGAACCCTCTACAAGCCCCAACTCTTATCATCGAAACAATCCAAATAGCTTAATTAATTCATCTAAACCAATTTTCAACTCCTAATTACTCAAATCAAGTCAGATTCCCAAATTTAACATTCAGGGTTTCAACCTCAAAATACATATTTTCATACATCAAGCCAAATAAGCAATATAGACTAATTAAATTTCAAATCCAACTCAATCAGCATAACCCGATCGCTAAACTCCCTTTTAAAACTATCACAATATCAAATCTCAAAAAGACCCAACTCAAAAATTCAAACCCTAACCCAAATCTTCAAATAACCCTAAATTTAACAAAACCAAACTGATTAATTAAACATCATATCTAGTCCCAATAACTCATTTAAACTCAAAATGTACGATGAAATATCACCCAAATTTGAAATCCACTTAGAGCCCTAGATTTTCAAAACTTAAAAGCTAAGAAGAAATGAGAGAAATCAAGGTATAATCACTTAAGCAAGCGTTATAAAGTTTGAACTACTCCAAAATAGTTGAAAATTGATCATTAGCATAGCACAGGTGTTTTCTTCCATTTTTCAAACATCAAACTCTCCCATTTATAAAAATCCATGAATCAGTCCTAAGTGGTGATGGTCATTGACACAACCACTCCTAGGCACTATTTTGAACACCTAAGCGGTGGTGCTCTCTACCTCAGCCACCGTATGGGCACTGATATGAGGGCATGGGTAATGGAACATCTCTTCGTAGTTTTTTTTTACCTTTTCATATGTTATTCGAATATTTTTCCACTGCCAATTATCTATGAACTTAAATAGAATAGTTTAACTACTCTAAAACTCCATTCCTAAGTTCTACAAGACTTGATAAATAATTAACCATCTAATTACTCAAGTTCCACACAAATCATCACCTAATTACTATAAACCATTGAATTCAAATATAGCATTTTATAGGGCATCTGCTGAAATTTTCAACAAAAAAAAAAACTCCTCCTTAGGTTAAGCTCAATTCAGAAAGTACATAGGAGCCGTCACCCGTGAATTACAAAGCCTCATCTAACCCTTATATTTAACCTCTCAACCACAATGTCTCACAAGTAACACGCTACTTCTGCCTCCCATTGTCGTAGATGTTGTTGAGTCCCTAATCACTTGTCTTCTCTACTGGACCACACAACCCTAAATGGCCCCAGAGCAATATGGTGAGATCAGTTATTGGAATTTAAAGGCTCAGTCTTAATGTCTATGAACTAAACATATACGATGAGCTATGTTTTCAAGAAAGAAAACAGGTTTGCAACAGCTTTCCAATTTGAAATCAGACTTAACAACTCATGCAGCATGGAAAACATCTATTGGGGGCTCTTTTGTCTGAGATTGACATTGCTGCTATTTGCACACTTCTGAGGCAATATTGATAAAAACTTTCATATACTCACAACCCGAAAACTTTTAGGGTAAAATTACACCTTCGCTCATAATATTTGGTAATAATAAGGACTTTAACCAAAACCGTAGCAATTTTTACTCAATTTGATTGTAGATATAAATACTAATAAGTACTTGATGTTTAGGTGCCCATTATTGTAAATTAGTCTTACACATGCATCATATGGGAGACATACATAATATAATTTGTAGAATCAACTGTATCAGTATATCATCCAATAATTCGATTTGACGTAATTAAATGTCAAAAAATGACGTTAACTTAAACTCTATCATATATGGAGCTTTCACTTCCAATTCAAATGATTAGAAAATGTATTTTAAGAAACCAACATACATTTATTTTACAAATGATTAAATTAATTTACTAATATCTTCAAAGCTGTTATTTAGTTCTTAAAATTAAAGATATAAGAGAGTTCCAGATAACTGTTTTATTTAAAAAAAAGGAAGAAAGAAAGAGTCAACACATCAGGTTAATAATAAGTATCTGTACCTCTTGCACCCTTGGTACTTTGTGTCGCTATCGAATGGGAACATTTAATTTTGGTCAAACAGCTTGACAACACTAAAGTTGTTGTTAATAATTGCCATCCCAGCTAAGGAAGAATCAGACATATATGAATTGCTACATCAATATTGTTCGCAAATTGCCCTTAATTGAATATATTTCACTTTTATTTTTGGTGTGTGGATGGCAAGCAAGATCTGATTCAAAGCTACATACACCAATTTTTCTTTCTTTAAATTGTTTTTCTTTTAAAAATAACGAAAGAACCCTTTTCATGATCAAGCTGGAATTAAAACTTGTAGTACAAGATATAAAAAGAGGAAAACAGAGACTTTGCCATTGATTAGCCAAAACAAGGGGAAAAGGGCAAGGAAAAGGTTTATTTGTACCAAAGTAAGATGTCTCACGCAGTCATAATTCATACAACTTTATCAACATCACAATGATGCTTCCATATGTCTTTTACTTTTCTGCTTTTTCAAATTCCTTTTTAAAGTATATATGTTCTTTTACATTATTAACCATACCTTTATAAAGACAACTGAGATTTGAAATTCCCAAATAATGTGTGTCTATGTGTATATATATATATCACCGTAAGTTTTATGAAGATAACTAAGGTTTCAAATTCTTTCTCACAAAGGTTAATTAATAATACAATTAGTGAGTTTACAAATGTCAAACTATAGTGGCAAGTTAAAAGTGCACTTTTAATCGTCTAACTTTATATATAGATTTTAGTTATTTCCATTAATTTTAAAAGGAGTGTTTCCAGCAGTTATTTAACACTAACACCACTAGTCTCTAATAATTAATTTTTGTAACGATCACTGTAATTTCAAAAATTAAGTTTAATATGTCTACTTTAAAAAATATTGAGTATTTAAAAAGATTGGGTTAAGGGGCAAATTTAACCCAAAAGTATCCAGAGTTGTACTGGGTCCGTTTGGGAAAGCGGTGGAGAAGTGCTTTTATCATTTACGAGGTAAATATGTGAAGGAGATTATCTCGTTTTACAAAAAAACACTGTTGAAAGTACTTTTGGGGTGTTTAAACGCTTTGCCAAACACCCCCACTATGTATTTGAAAGTTTTAAAAAAGGCATTGTTGCCCAGAAGTGTAGAAAACGGTGTAATATCACCCTAATCTAACGGATACAAACGATTAACTAAAGTTTTATTTAATCAAACAAAATTATTTAACGGTCAAACTTAATGTTTTTAACGAAGATGGTAGCATTGCATTGTTTTCTACATTTTCAAGGCAACATTGCCCCCTAAAAACTTCTGGACACCTAGTATAACTCCGTGGATACTTCCAGGGTAAATTTTCCCTTTAAACCTTAAAATGTCAATATTAGGATTTTTTTTGTTAACAAAATGATGTTAACAAACTTAAAAGTTTCTTTATGTTGTGAAATTAGAGAATTTTGGGAGTAGAATAAGAGAATGGTAGAAGAGAAAATTTAGAGAAGAAGAAAAGAAGCACAATGAAAATATAAGAGAGTGGTTGAAGAAGAAATATGAAGAATCAAGAGGAGTCCTCTTTCATTTCATTGCAATTTCTCAAGTGTGTATAACACATCTATTTATAGGGAAACAACATTGGATTCTAAACAACATTGGATGCTAATCAAAAGAGTTACAAGTAATAAGGAGAATAAAGCAACCTAATTATATTAGGTGTTACATGAGTTAAAATACAAGGAATCCTATGGGATGGGGTTATGGGATTTGGTATTTAGAAGGAGAGATCTTAAGTGGAATCCAAAGAATTTTATGGACATCCACATTTATATATATAATTTTATAACAGAATCATATTAATGCCTATTATTCTAATTATGACAAGTCAAAAGCCATGTTTCATGGTGTAGTATTTTCGTTGTATTATTAATTGATTTATATGAAATGGAAAGCTTTGGGAGAAAAAATCATTGATAGCTTTTAACCTCCTCAGCACCACATATATTGAAGCTGGCCTTTATGACTCACCGGTAGAATATGCATATTCCTCAACCAATCAGACTGAGACGCGTATCTATGAAAACATGATTTTACAAAAAGATAAACCACACAGATCAAGTCAATGCATGCCACGACACCCTCCTATTTCTACTTTTAATTCAGGCTTCACCCTTCTTTATTAGAAATATGCCTCAAATTAATTAAATGATAAAAATATATTAATTTATACTCCTTTTTATCAACAAAAAAAATCTTCATATACTGACTTATTAATATCTATCACATTGATCACGCCAATAATTTTACCGCCCAAAAATAAAATTATCTGGAAAGCTTGGTGTATTTCTTGCCTATAAATGAGGCCATAGAGTGTCCCTATTCTTACCATATTCCAATTAAAAGAATCCCAATTAAGCATGTTCGTTGCCATCATGTTGAGCCCAAAGTCGAGTTTGTTTTGGCGTGTTTGGATTTTATGCTTCTTTTGGAGTGCAGGACATTCCAACATGAAGAAGAGTTGCGTAGACAAAGATAAGCAATCTCTTCTTAAGTTGAAAGGTGGATTCATAGATGAGGTCGGCATGTTGTCCTCATGGAAAACTGAAATTGATTGCTGTCAATGGAGTGGAGTTTCATGCAGTAATTTGACCGGTCATGTTATCAAGCTCGAGCTCACTTTTAATGAATTGGGAGGTAATATCAATCCTTCATTATGTGATTTACAACATCTAACTCACTTGAATCTCAATGAGAATAATTTCGAAGGGAGCAAAATTCCAGAATGCATTGGTTCACTTGGTCAGCTAAAAGAGTTAAGTATGCAAGATTCTTCAGTTGGTGGCACTGTTCCTCGTGGACTGCAAAATCTATCCAATTTGCAAACTCTCGACCTTTCCTATAATGATGATTTGATTGTGAATGATCTTGAGTGGATTTCTCACCTTACATCTTTGAGATCTCTTGACTTGTCAGGCGTCAATCTAAGTCGAGCTGTCGATCGGCAATCATCATTATACAAAGCTCCTCATCTATCTCATATTTACTTGGACACTTGTGCCCTTACGTCTCATAATTTCAATCCTGCATATTTTGCCCACACCAACTCTTCCACTTCCCTCAAATTCCTTTATCTTTCAGACAATTCTTTAGACTCTTCAATCCTACCCTGGTTGTCTAACATTAGCAAGGTCTTAACAGTTATTGATCTCTCCTTTATCAATTTGGAACATATTTTTCCAAATGCTCTGCATATAAATTCCCTTCAAGTTCTGTATCTTTCGTCAAATGCTTTGCAAGTAATTAGCCCCAAATGTTTTTCAAATATGAATTCTCTTGTATCTTTAAGACTTGATGATAATTCTTTGCGACATATTCCTTCGGACGCCTTCACAAATACCACTTCTCTTGAAGAAATTTATCTTGAAGGCAACGAACTTGAGAATAGCATGCTCAAATCCTTATCAAATTTGTCTCGATTGGAAATGTTAGAGCTGTCCAACAACAATTTGTCAGGAAAATTATGCGACTGGATACCTCAGTTAAGGTGTGGTCAAAATAGTATACATGTGTTGGATTTAAGTGACAATCCTTTCAGCAATGGATTGTTTCCCAATTTTTCAGCATTTTCAAAAATGACAAGCTTATATATTGGGAACACTAGTCTTCATGGATCACTTAATGAAACACATCTTTCAACCCTCTCTAATTTAATATCTTTAGAACTGTCACATAATCCCATTTTTTTCAACAACAGTTCCAATTGGGTACCACCTTTTCAGTTGGAAGAATTTTTAGCAGCATCATGCAATTTTGGTCCCCACTTTCCAAGTTGGTTAAAATATCAAACGGCGCTTCACATGTTGGATATTTCTAACGCGTCAATTTCAGATTTGATTCCCCAATCGCTTTGGCTGAATTCTTTCGGTTACTTGAATCTTTCCCATAACAGACTTTATGGAGAGTTGCCAAAATCATTCTTGGATATTGAATATTATACTTGGGATTTGAGTTTCAAAAATTTATCTGGTCCCCTGCCATATTTTCCGCCAAATGCAACAATGCTGCTTCTCTCGAATAATATGTTTTTAGGAACCATATCTTCCATTTTTGCAACTTTTCAACCGACATTACGTTATCTTGACATCTCAAGCAATGTTTTGTCCCGGTAGACTTCCTGACTATTGGGGGCAACTTCCAACCTTGGAGGTTCTAAGATTGGAAAACAATCATTTCTACAGGGCAATACCGAATTCACTTGGTACTTTGAACTCTCTTCAAAGTATCCATCTGAATAACAATAACCTCTCTGGAAATTTGCCATCTTTGATGAATTCTTCGTACTTGAGCTTCATTGATTTCGGGAAGAATAATTTGCAAGGAAAATTACCAACATGGATAGGCCAATACTTGCACAATTTGATCGGTTTACGTTTGAGAGAAAATAAGCTGCAAGGAAGCATTCCTACAAATTTATGTAATCTGTCACATCTTCAAATCTTAGATCTCTCACAAAATAATTTGACAGGAGATATACCTCATTGCTTTGGTGATTTAAGTGCCATGTCAAATGTGACTTCTGCAAGCAAAGCAATTTACTATGCTGATGGTAGAGCATTATTCTGGGACAGAGCAACGTTATCATGGAAAGGAAAAGATGCTGAGTACAGTATCATTCTGGGACTCGTGAAAACCATTGACCTATCTTGCAATCGCTTAACAGGACAGATCCCAAGTGGCATAACTGAACTTGTGGCGTTGGTTTCCCTAAACCTGTCCTTCAACAATTTGAAAGGTTCCATTCCCGTCAACATGGGCAGAATGCAAAGGTTGGAATCACTTGATTTGTCCAACAACTCTCTTTCTGGTGAAATCCCAATCAGCTTCTCAAGTTTGAGTTTTCTCAGTGTCTTGAGATTATCCTTCAATAATTTGTCAGGCAAAATACCAACTGCGACCCAACTTCAAACCTTCAAAACTTCTAGTTATATGGGAAACAAGGGGCTTTGTGGCCCACCAGTTACAGAGAGATGTCCAGAAGATGGAAGTTCATATCTGAATCCCAATTCAAGTTATAACATTGATGCAGATGGAGGCGATAATCTCATAAGCTTTGGGTTTTATGTGAGCTTGGCAGTTGGCTTCATCATTGGATTTTGGGGAATTTGTGGAACTTTGATTCTCAAACATTCATGGAGGCATTCCTTCTTTCAATTCATTGAAAACATGATTGACTGGATTTATGTTTATCTTGCTATTCTGAAGGCAAAGATAAAGAGAAGATTCCAAGGATACCCTCATAATAAATAAGATTCAATCACCGCATTATTGTTATGCGTTGTTATGAGGATATATGATCAAACTTGACAATGATAATTTCAAAGTTTAATATATGTGTGTGTATATAGTCAAACATTTCTCTATTACATTTGTTATTGTTGTTCTTGTCTAACACATGTGAATTATATACAAGTGTCGGATGGACCATTAGTCACCTTAGATCCACATCAAAAATAATTTAACCGAATTAATGTAATTTAAATAGCTGAAAAATAGCAAAATTAATTTCTAATAATTGAATGCGAGTAACCTAAACTGAAAATTAATTTAAGAAATTTTCTAAGTAAATGCTGTGAATTAAACTGAAATTAAAATACTTCTTTTTAATTTTTTTATAAAAATAGCTTAAATGAATTTTGGTAAAAGAAATAGAAATGAAACACACAATTAAACGATAATAATAATCAATTCTCTGACTCAACAATGCAGGCAATCATCACTTCAATAGATATGTGAGTTAAAATAATGAATAAAGAATTATAATTAAGTTTTAATCTAGCAAACAAGCCACTTCGAATTGTCACGAAATATTTTTCAAACTTTCAATTTACTAATTGCCACGAGAATAGTAAAATTAAATTAAGAAGAATAACACAAATGCTTAATTGTGACTCTTAAATTCAAAATAAGAGAATTGAAGCCTGTAAAAGATAATTTGATCCAAGATTATAAGTCACCTTAAAAAATCACAATATATTAACTCTAAAATTAATTCAAATGTGATACCACAACACTATAATCGAAATTAAAGTTTTAATATCTCGAATATCAATTGCTAAACAATAATTCAGTCATGATAATCTCTAAAATAAATCATGTCAAACAATAAAAATTGTTTCAATAATCAGAAAAGCTATCCTAAGATCTAGGCATTGTTAAACAATTATTGGACAGGAAATTAAAACAACTAAACTCCCATTTGAAGAATCAAGCTCTTGCCATTGTTGTTAAATTAGAGAATAATCAAATTAGCCCAGCTTTGCCATCAAGAATTCCAGATTTCCAAACGTTACAGCCATTAGAACAGTAAGAATGGATGAACAAATGTGGGCGTCGTGCTTGTGGAATGAATGGGTCCGTGCTTGTGGTCTCCAGAGGCGTGGCGGCCGTTTGAATCTCCAGGCGGCGTGATTTTGTGTGAAGCTAAGGGTGTCTCCAACTGAATGAGTGAATGATGATAATAAAACCCTCCTTTGTGTGTCTGGCGGCCCTCAATGCGTGAAGGAAAAATTTTTGTGGGTTGCAACAATGGGTTTGGGCTTTAATGATGGATTTGGGTTGAGTGAATAAATGGATCAATGATGAATAGTGACGGCCATCCCCCAGGACGTGTGGAATTGATGAATGGATATATATATATATATATATATCCCTTGGTTGACCTAGACAAGAAATAATAATAATAATAATAATAATGAATGGGTTTATAAATTTGATCCTTCTCTAGCATTAAATTTCTTTCTTTCTTTTTTATTTTATCTTTTGATTCCAATTTCTTCCAAAAATATCCTTAATTTCATATAATCATAATTAATGTAATTAAGCTCAATAAAAGTCAAAGAATAGTACTAAAATCCTTTAAAATGCTATAATTTCACTTAATAAAATATGATTATTTCAACAAGCTTCTATACAATATACCTTTTGTATAATTCGTGAATGTGTGATGGACTTTGCTTGATCATGTAGATGATTAAACAAAGTAGCAGAGATTCTCATCTTGTTGGCCAGACTTCAACTATTGGGTTGGTGAAGGAGTAAGAATGGATCTTATCTCTTGTACTTTCTTGTTCTGTTTAGATTTCTTTCTCTTTATGTTTTGTTATGTTGAGAGTTTTCGACAAATAAAGTGAGTATTTATTATATAATTAATTGCTTTAGATAAATAGGAAAGTTTTGGGAGAAACAACAATTGATAGGTTTAGGTATGACTCACCTGCAGCAAAGGAGCTTCGCATGCATATTCCTCAACTAGTCAGACTTGAACACTTATCTATAAAAAGATAATTTCACAAAAATATTCTTCAAAATAAAAAACATAAGGTGGCAATTACAGTAATTCTAATTATGCTTTAATGACTGCTGTTGACAACGTTATTGCACAGTTTTGTTGTGAATGGCTAATATACGCCTGAAAGAAATAGTGATAAATTTAAATGATAACGCTCCAACTAAATTAAAACCTAAGATGTTAATATTTAATTTTTAAGTTTTTAGGTTAAAAAGTATTTAAATTAAAACCTAACATAGATGTGGTCTGATCTAAACATTCAATATCAACAACAAATCTTTTAAAATATACTGATATTATATTAAAGAATTAAATTTTATGCATGTTTTGTT
>JANTPZ010139906.1:0-20328 GCA_025593235.1 Vachellia pachyceras | reverse complement strand
GTGATGGCCCAATTCGTTTTCAAGAGGAACTTACCATAACACTTCCATTTTCATTCCATCTCTTCCTAATTTTTCCTCCCTAATCCCAAAATACCAAAAACAAGTTTTAATTTCTGCATTTAGATTAGTAGGTTAGTTTATTTCAAACTAAAACCCATTTGCATTTTGCATAGCAAACACAAGCATAAGCTAAGAACTATTTGGCGCACGACTTGCTTCCGGTGAGAACGACCCTGGGTTGCAACTATACAACCCTTGGAGATTATAAATTTAATTCTTGGTAATTTTCAAGGTTGTCCAACGACACTGTTTTGCAATTTGCGAGACAGGGCATGCCACTTGCTTCCATAACCCCTTTTCTTAACATTGATCAACTCAAATACACCTCCCCTTAGGCTAAAGGAAATTTGGACAGCACCTCCCCATAATTTTTACAACAACTCAAAACAACCATCAACAACCAACTACATAACTTTTACTACTCAAGAAAGAACTTGCAACCATTTACTACCTTTAAAACCTTCTCTTTTCCATTTTCTAAACTTGAAACCCTAACTTTTCATCTTCAAAAAGAGGGCTTCACTACTACAAAAGGTACTTTTTACGCCCTATTTGTAACCCAATAGGCGCTCTTTCTCAGGGGGCGTAAGTGTGAGGGGCGTAGTAAGGTATGGCCTATGGCGCTCTATTTTAGGAGGGGCGTCGTAATTTACACCTACGACGCCCTATATTGGGTAAAGGGCACCGTAGATCAGACCTACGGCGCCCTATATTGAAAACAGGGCGCCGTAGGGATGACCTACGGCGCCCTATATTGTAAGAAAGGGTGCCATAGGTCTGACCTATGGCGCCCTTTACCCCAATATAGGGCGCCATAGGTCTGATCTACGGCGCCCTCTTACACCATAGGGCGTCGTATGTTCTTTTTTTAAAAAAAAATTCTTTTCTTTTTTATTATCCCCACCTGATTCAACTTACATTTACATTTTTACACCAGATCAATTACAGACATAATAAACACCTAGGAGGGTTAGACGTGTATATCTATCTAAGCCAAGTTCTTTTTGCATCGAAACACAAAAGTCATTGTCATTTACTGTGTAACACAATTCATATATCTAATTCACCCTATACAAGTCGACATAAAGAGTTGAAACTATATATATTCACCTTGAAGTAATAAGCATTATCTACAAAATTAAGAAAGATAATTAATCAGGGTGTTGCCAAACAAGCACAAAATTTTATGCCACATTTGTATACATGTAGGATTTTTTTCCATTGACCTTCTCTTTCACTCCAAAAAGCACACATTACTTACTCCCAGAACTCTGTCCCTCTTAAAAAAATGTACAGACACCTAATGCAACTCAACATATATTTTCAAGGCAAATTTGCCCCTTAATTCTTAATTGTTTGGTATATAAAATAATAAAGGAGTAGAAACAAAAATGAAATAAGTGAAAATAGTTTTGTGATATAAAAATATTTTTATGTTCTAAATTAAATTTTATTGTTTACTAATAAAATGAAAAATGAAAATAAATTCATGAGTAAAATAATAGTGTTATGTTTTAATTTAAAAAATAAAGAATATTATTAAATTAGATATTAAATAATTAATAATAAAAATTTCAAACAAAATTTACTCCCCAACCTCCAACTACCAAAAATTGAACCACACATCGATCAGCCAAATAAGAAAAGGTAATCCTTTCACATTAATTCCTATGTTTCCCACGTACCATCATCTAATGCAAGCTCTTTTCGAATAACTTTTATTAATTGAATGGACTTTTTCCACAACTAGTCATCCTTCACGCCCCCTTTTGTCCCATGCATATACATGCTATATATATTCTCTATTCCACTAATAAGTATTCTTCTTCCCAGCACTCCCTCAAGCCCCAACACAAATCCAAAACCATCTAAACAATATTATGCCATTGTATACATGTAATCAATAAGCCGTTGTAAACAATAAGCGAAGCATGCAGAAAATGTGAAACTGAAATGAAAATGAAGTGGTGAAACCTGTGAAGAAGAAAGCGACGGCGACGGCTGAAGCAACTCCGCGAAATGGCGACTCCGCAAATGAACGGCGCAGAAGAAAACGAAACGGCGATGGCAAGCAACTCCACGAACGGCGCAAACGACGGCAAAGGGGGGAGGGGTGGCGAAACGGTGACTCCACACTATACCACACTACTTCGAAACGGCGACGGCAAAAGGAGAGTGGGGTCGGGGGGCTTAGGGACCAAGGGTGGGGACGGATGAGGGGATAGCAAGTGGGGGTGGTTTAAATTTTAAAATGGGCTCTTTTGGCGCCCTTTTTTTAAGAAAGGGCGCCTTAGGCCCCCTAGGGCGCCCTTTCTCTAAGAAAGGGCGCCGTAGGAATGTGCCTACGGCGCCCTTTCTTTTAAAAGGGCGCCCTAGGGGTGCTTATGGCGCCCCTTTATGAGAAAGGGCGCCGTAGGGCCCGTACAGCGCCCTTTATTTTAAAAGGACGCCCTAGGGGTGCCTACGGCGCCCTTTTCTTCTAAAGGGCGCTGTAGGTCGCACCCTACGGCGCCCTTTTCCTCATGAAGGGCGTCGTATAGCGACATTAGGCGTCCAATTATGATATGGGGCGCCTAAAGGTGCCTAATTTTTTCCTCAATTTACAAAAATGCCACCGCCTTTAGTTTTTACTCCCTTTTTTTAAAAAAGGACGCGAATTTCAGTAGTAAAAATTATAATCTGTAGTAGTGTAAGAAGCTAAACCACCCAAACCTATACATTTTATTGATCCTTGCAACCTCCTCTACCTTTTCCATGGATCAATTTCTTGATTTATCCTCTCTTTTTCAAGATTGAAAGTTAGGCTCTTAATGGTAAAATTGAGAAAGAGAGGGATTTAGAGGAAATAATTGGTTGCAAAACACTTCTTGTATGGTAAGGAGTAGATTGATGTATATATTGGTTTGGTTGTTGTATGAATTGTTGGAATCTCAAAACCTAAGGGGAGGTGCTGTCCATTTTTATATTTGATGAAGAAGAGTTGTTTTCAAGCCAAATGTTACATGAGAAGTGTTTAGGCATCAAGAATATGTTGTTATACATGATGAAAGTTTGAAAAATCACTTCCTCCTTACTTGGACAGATTTTCGTCCAGATCTGTATGGAGTAGGAGAAGTGTGATTTTGATGATTTTGATGCTTCCATTGATTTTAGAAGGCAAATTGTGTAGGGTAAAAGTGAGAAATGGATTTAGAAAGCATTAGAAATTATAAGAGCAAGTTTCAAAGTTCTAGGATGCTTAAAAGAGCAATAAATGGAATATTGTGTTTTTATGGTTTTCTTGCAAAGTTGATGACTTGAGCTTGATGATTATATTCTTTGTGTAATGTTTAGTAAGTTTAAATACCAAAGAAATTGTTGGAAAAGATTAAAAAGAGAGCTTCAAGTTCAAGGGGAATTAAGAGGACAAGGTAGCAACACTCCTAACTTTGGCATCTACCTTGCATTGATTTATATGTGTTAATTGCCATGTTTGTTGTGTGGCTGTAGCCATTTAAATTATGAAATCTTATTTGTGTGAAAGCTTGATGGTTGTTATGCAATGATTGTCTTGGCTTGGTGAAAACTTGATTGATTGTTCTTGTTACATGGCATACTTGATTTCATTTGATAATCATACATGTAGATGTATTATTAGAGTGTTTGCTACTGGGATTTCCTTGAAATCTCAACTTCCCCAACAAACCGTTTTAGGTACAAGCACAAGAAAGGGTAAGAGCAAGGTTTATGGTGATTGAAGATGGCATATTATGATGATCTTGCTTGTGAAAATTATGTATGATATGTTTGAAGATTATGTTGAGGAATGTTGTACTTAACTCCTACATGATAATTAATGAAACAAATGTTCATGCATGAATGATTATGAACCTAGAAACTAGATGAGTTCATCATGCATTAAGAGAAGTTTAGGAGTGGTAACAAGAAGCTTTATCAAATTTTAGAAACGACAAGTTTTAAGTAAAGGGGGTTACAAGACACATAACGCAGTCCTATCTTCAAGTGATGATGAAAAATAGGAAACGAACTCCATTGAGCTGAAACTTTCTAGTTAAATACTACACATCCTAAGATTTACAATGAGCCAAAGTTTGTTAAATATGGATGTGTAGATAAGGAATTATGATTTCCCAAAGTTAAGAGAAAAATATGGAAAACTGGAAAGTTACAAAATGAACAGTGATTTTCACGAAATAAACTATATCTATTGGGCAAGTTTTGGAACCAGTAAATATTTTTTCCCTATAGATCACTTTATAATCTTCAAATATAAATTTAAACCGCTCCATTTTGATTTTTCTAGAACCAGTTATGATTTTTCAAAGTTGGGTCAGAAATATGGAAAATGACCAAATGAACAGTAACCTGAAAATGAATTTTTCAAGTTCACTTATTTGGTTAATTTAAGTTATCTAAGGCTCTAAAGTGGTTCACTAGTGATCTAATATGAAGCTTATAGGGGAAAATAAGAAGTGTTACATTTGTTGGTATCAGAGCAAAGGTTTTGGGATGATTTAGTTGTCAATGCATTGGTTATGCATTGTTGTTTAGCATGTTATGGTATATGTTGGTTGCCTCTTATGATGGTATGTTAGTTAGTTATGTACCATATTCATGAATTTATGAATAAAAGTGACTAGCTAAACATGAAAAGGCAAGTATATTAGTGGAAGAATAGGACAAGAAGAAATCTTCGGAGATCGGTTCCAATGTGATAGAATCACTTCAGGATTTAAATGAAGTGTCCGAAAATGAGAAGGAGCTAGCATAAGAACTACCAGAATATGCAGGGGATAACAGGTATGAAGGTCCAGTGTTTGATAGGATTGCTTCTCTACAGCACACACTGGATGTTAACACCCGAGGACTCCGAGAGCACACCACTCTACATGGACGAGGGTCTCAGTTAGCATGGATCCAGATGGACCAGAGAGCCCAATCATAATCGTAGAAGAAGAGGATCTAGAAAGGGGAAGAGAACCCCGAACATAATCCATCTGGACTAGAATCCAATATGATGGTATTATCTCGAGGTTCAAGCAAGATGCAAAGGCAACCAGAAAATCCAAGTTAGATTACAGAGTTCGTCTAGAGGAGATATTTTACGGAAAGCCATATGCGTAAATGAATTATGCCGAGAGTGACCTAGAAATGAATACCCAGGGATTATAGAACTATACTTCTCCTTAAGGATGAAGATTTTCGCCAAATAGAAAGAGTCAGAGTGGCACATTGAAAGTGCAAAGGGTACCAAAGGTACTAGAATTATTAAAAAGCCTCGTGATTACTATAAGTATAGTGGATAGATTATATGAGGCATAATAATAATTGCAGTCTTTGTTGTGCAGTAGTAGCCACAATAGATGACCCGACTTGGGTTGCCAAATTCTAATTATTAATAAGGGCTGAAAAGGCATAGTATTAGCAGCGTAGTTTGAGCATACTTCATAATGAATTGTCTGCTAGTATATAGGCTTGAATCTCTATATGATAAAGGATTCCTATGTGAATAAATTGCAAAAGTTGGAAATGACCAAGGTGGATTGGTCAAGGAATCATAAGAGCTACCAAAGGGATAGTCAAGTAGCCCATCATAATGATGCAAATGATGAAGAATTAAGGAAGATGACATATGTTACACCTAAAAACAGTAAAGATAAAACTTTCAAGACTTGGTGATGCCTTAAATGTTGAGGTTATGATTAATGATATTATAATATATCTTCAGGCATCAGAAAAGGTGTAACAATCAGGCCAAACTGAAAGGTGAGATATGTAGTTTCCATTATTGCTGAATGCCACTGCTAGGTGATTTGGTTATGAAAAGTCTCCTGATTGGGACAAGGTACGTTGCTGGATGTTAAGAAGAGGATGTACCAAATAAAAGTGTGTTAAAGGAAGTTTTAGCCGGCAAGTATCTCTCTAAGTTTTGGGCGGTGATTCTCTTATGCCGGAATGATGTTGCCATGGTAGGGTGCTACTTCCTGATAGACAGGAAGGGGGCAGGACCCTGATAGACAGGGATCAAGTGGGATAAATTGTCGTTGTTGAGCGAGCTGCTTCCTGATGGACAGGGAGAGTAACAGATTCCTGAGAGACAGGAATAGTATGGGACAGTTGCACCAATGGTAAAACATGGGTGCTTCTCTTTCCGTGCAATATGGGATAGTTGCACCGATAGTGAAACATAGGGTGCTTCTCTTTCCATGCACTCCCACATGATAAAAGTACGGCATACGGAATACCCCCAAAATGAAAAAGGAAGAATGGGCTAATATGAGTCAAGGATAAAGTCCTTTGAATAATTTGGGTACATGATAATACATGAGATAATCCTCTCCGCAACGTCGTAGTGATGATTATAAAAGAAATAGTAAGGAAGGTCGAATCCTTTAATATAGCAGGTGGCACCGAAAAGATAATGAATGGGCTAATGAATAAAATTAATGTTTGAAAGCCCAAGTAGTATGGTAAGAGCAATATGGCCTGAGAAGGATGACAAGCAGTAAGAAGTTTCAAAGGTAATAAAGATGAATGAGAAAAGCCTAAGAAGACGAGCGGGTTTTTGTGATTAGTCTGGGAGAATTATCAATCTAGCTATCCACTGGGGATAGATAATTTATTCTTAACTCATGTTCCATGGTCTAGAAGTTTCTAAGAGACTCCCTTTATGATGTTGAAAGGTGTTGGTTAAGGGCCAAACCTGTGAATTGGCATTGATGCGCCTAAGATTGAAATATACCTTAATAATTAAGCATGTATGGCTTGGAGTCATAGCTATATGCTATTCTTAGAAATGTGAGAATGAGAGGGACCAGGTTGAGTTTAAGATGGGAGACTATCCTCACAGTGGCTAGCTAGTACGGAAAGAGCACCAATGACTATTTCTTCTGATAACCCAGCTGTCAATTGGGACAATCTTGTCCGATAAAATGAAGTAAGCAAAGTATAGGACTATGATTCCTGGATAAAGAGTAATCAGGCCAGCTAAATATGAAACGAAAAGATCCATTCCAGAAATTCTGGTAGTCAGGGAGTTCCCGGATGTATTGTTTGAGGAAATCGATGGATTACCTCTGGTGAGAGGTGAAGTTTGTCTTTGATTTAATACCCGGGACCAATTAGATTTTGAAGACTTTGCATTGAATTGCTCCAAGTGAGATAACAGAGCTAAAGTGGTAGATTGAGGAGCTTCTAGAGAAGGGGTTTATTTGGCCCAGCATGTTGTTATGGGGACCCCAGTTCTTTTTGTGGAAAGAAAGGCGAGAGTCTTAAATTGTGTATAGACTACCGTGAATTGATTGAGATGATAATGAAAGATGATTATTTGTTTCCTCGAAGTTAGATTAATCAAGTGGAGCCAAAGTGTTATCTGAGATTCATTTTAAGTCAGGTTACCTTCAACTCCGGGTTCGAGCAGGTGATATTGTTAAAACAACTTTTCGGACTAGATATGAATATTGTGGCATTCTAGTAATGATGTTCAATTGATTAATGCCCCTACGGTTTGTGAATTGTATTTATTGATTGTTTTCGGTAGTACCTGGATTGGTTTGTCATAGTCTTTGATTGGTGATGTATTGGTCTACTCCAAATCTTTCGATAAGCATGCCGGGCATTTGTGAACAGTTTATATAAATTTTTCCCGGATTGCTTTACCACTGGCTAGGTTCATTTGAAATGATTGAATGGTTATGTGGGATGAAAAATATGATGCCGATATCTGGGAATTGATAGGGAGGCAGGCCTACTTATACCCTGACATTGGGAAGTTCGTTGTGTCTCACATCAATTAAAATCCAGTTTCTGTAA
This sequence comes from Vachellia pachyceras, assembly GCA_025593235.1. Classification (NCBI taxonomy): domain Eukaryota; kingdom Viridiplantae; phylum Streptophyta; class Magnoliopsida; order Fabales; family Fabaceae; genus Vachellia; species Vachellia pachyceras. The sequence continues at coordinate 12,456 of JANTPZ010139906.1, read as the reverse complement.
ATTGATGAGGAGGCAGGCCTATCTAGACCCTAACATTGATGGGGAAGGTCGCTGTGTTTCGCATCAATTGAAAATTGATGAGGAGATCGGTGTACCTAAACCCAAATGTTGATAATCCCAAATCCGAAGTAGACATGTGTGGTTTACAGTATGCCGATGGGCATAGATTGGGAGGTGTGTTTCTAGATCCAAAGTAGACATGTGTGGTCTATGGTGATGCCAGTAGGCATGGACTGGAAATTATATTGATATAATAGGGGAAGATTACCTATGCCTCATGTCAATTAAAATCTCATGGTGAAATTTTTTTTCCACATTTGATTTGGAGCCAGCAGCGATTATTTTTACTCTAAAGATAGGGGATGCACTATTTATGCGGAGCAATCATCGACCTATGAGGCGATGGGGGAAATTGCTCAACGACTATGACTATTAAATTGTGTAAGTTATGATTAATGCGCTAGTGGTGCGCTAAGCCGGAAAAACGGGGTAGATGATTATGATTCTCATATGGGAGTAAGGACTGCTCGACGATATTTCAGACAGGAGTTGAATGGAAAAAATTGTATGTGAGACCGGACGAGTTTAGCACACTCAGATTATAAATTGTATGACCGGGGGAGGTCAATAAGGCTCAAAAAGATAATCCCTTTATTCAGTCTGTTGAGACTCAGTTGAGCCTTGGGGAAATAGTGAATTTTTATAAGATTCTTAAGGGAATAATAGAGTTCAGAAGCAAATATTATATCCCTCCAAAGCCTACTATAAGGCAGTAATGGTCAGATGAGACTTACAACAGTATGTACACTATCCATCCAGGAATGATGAGGGGTATCCTGAAATGAGATAACTGTTGGTGGCGGGGGATGAAAAGAGACATCATTGTTTATGTGATCGGATGTCTTATCTATCGGAGAGTGAAAACAAAGTAACGGAAGCCACCGTAAATGTTGCAACCTCCGTCGATTCCATAATGGAAGTGGGATAGTGTTATAATGGATGTTAATGTGGAATTGCCAAAAATGATGGACCATGATGTGATTCGGGTGATCACGGACCGAATGATAGACTTAGTATATTTTTTGGCTATGTAAACAAAGTTAGCCAATAGAGACTAATTCAGCCGCTCGACGATGAATTATGAGCGTAGATGCTGGAGTTAAAAGGGAACTGGAATGAATGTCTGTGATTAGCTGAAAGTGCTTATAGTAACAGCTACCATTCCAGTATCCAATGGTGTTCTGAAAGGCCTAGTATGGCGGGAGATGTAAATCTCCATTATTCTACCGGTTGGCTTTACCCCTAGATTTGAGCTTTGTCCATGATGTCTTTCATGTTTCCCAGTTAGAAAGGATTGATACTGGATAAAAATTACATGGGAAAACTGAAAAGGACATAAAGCTAGATACCTAAATATGGTGGTACGAGGTATGCAAATTTCGAGGACAAAATTTATTTTAAGCGGGGAGAAATGTAATATCCACCCTTTTCTATAAATTGAAATAGAGGCCAAACCGATAGCTATGAGATGAGATAAGGCCCAGAAATAAAAGTACAGAAAGAGAAGGTGTCAATGGATCAAAGAGACCTTGGTCAATTTAGTCCTAAGGCTTTGAAATTATTAAGAATGTAAGCCGAGGACATAAATGTCATTAAGTATAAAGACCATGGGCAATATGGTCATTGGATAAAAAGGGCCAAACCAGTAGTCAAAAGTTAAGTTAGAGCCCACAAATAGAAAGCATGGAAAAAGATTATGCTGATGGGCTGAATAACCCAAAGTCAGACCTGGCTCAGCGAGAAAAATTTTATGAGAACTTCGCAGTTAAGCGTACTCGCCTGGAGTAATGTCAGGATGGGTGACCTCCTGGGAAGGACCCAAAGGTCATTACACAAAAGACTAGGGGCGAAAAAGTCAAGGGCAAAATGGGGATTACGAAAAGTTAGACAAAGTAAGGGCATTTTAGTAATTAAGAGATATGTAAGGGCATTTTGGTCATTTGACAAAGTCAAACAGGTGACCAAAATATCAAAAAAAGTCAAAGATGCCCAAAAGATAGAGCAGAACTCACTGATTAACAAATATTCGACAGATTGCTGAAATCGGCCTATATTTTTATTTAGAGAATTTTGAAGATTTAATGGCCGAAAATAATCATTTGAGGTATTAGGAGACTTTAATCAGTTGAGTTTATGGCAAAGAAAAATAAAGTGAATTTTATAGTATTCTGTAAAATTATTGCCCAATATACGATTAAGGCGAATTCCCAGAACGGAGGGAAAAAGGCCCGAAAATCCTGAAAAGGTAATTTTATTCAACAATTAATTTTAGACAATCTGGAGGGCAATTTGATGAAAGGAAAAGGGCTAGAGTATCAGTGAAAATTATAGAAGTTTTTAATGCCTTAAAAGTTATTTGCCCATCGGAAATATGTTTTTCAGGGATTTTCGACAGGATAAAAGTACCCTGTTAATTTTGGACGAATTTCAGGGGTATTTTTGGGAAAATATTTCGCCATATGCATAAATGAATTATGGAGATTAAAAGATGAATAAAATATCTCCAGAAAAGCAGAGAAAAATTTACCAGATTAGATAGGAAGGACTCTGAATCCCACCTTAGCCTAAAATCTCGTCACATTGGGATAGGGATTTTGACCCCCACGGTCAACTTGATGCCTTTCCTTCTTTTCTTGTTAGAAGTTGATCTTAACTCCATTCTTGTGCCATTGGATCTTACAAAAAGTTTGACAGTCGTTAGAAGAATTACTTGCCACTTTTTTAAAAGGTAAAAATAGAGAGAACATATTGGTTAGTGTATAATTTAAATCTGAATGTCATGCATGTGATGTGGATGATGATGTGTACTTCATATCTTAACATGGGTGATTGACATAGAGAAAAAGACCTTTAACTCCTCAAGAGGTCCAATACCTCATAAGGAGGTTGAAGGCCTATTAGGCTGTGGTTGGCCAGGTCGATACACGACTAAAGGTTTTATAAATGGTCTTTATGTCTAAGGCACATATCAATCAAAGTTAAATGCTTATGTATGATATGATGATTTGTCATGAACCCTAAAAGGTTATCTCTCATCAAGATATCTCTAGTATGATGAATGGGATGATTTCATGGTCTTTTAGGGTTAGGTGACCCTTATACTAGGGTTAGCTATCTAATGCAAGCACCTTCCTTGTGATGTATCTAAAGTGAGGCAAGACGCACATTCAGGTGAAGCGACAATCAGTCACTTTATCCTAGGGGTTCCCTTAATCATGCATGATGATGATAATACTTGTAGAAGGAAGAGAGAAGGGAAAAAGAATATACCCTCGAGTGTCCTATTTTATGAATAACCTTAGTTCGGGATATCTACCCTAAAAAGGCATGTGCTACTCAAATGGGTTGGTCAATAGTTCTCTTTGATATGTGCAATGGTTTTAGGATTGTTCTGGTTCTGTCTCCTAGTTGCCCTCATCATGAAGATGAAGACCCCATTTGACAAGTTTGAGCCTCAGGGAACTCCGAAGCTCCACAGGATCAACCTTGCCAGATAGGTGATAGCTAGGGTGAAGTCTTCACAGTAACCTCAGGGGTTCTCAAAACCATATAGGGAAACTGTTAGAAATGTCCACTCATCACCTAAGGTACTCTCAGACCTGGGTATAGGGCCCAACATGTGTGAGGAGAATAGTGTAAGTGCTGAGTGTGTGTGGAGAGCATATAAACATGTTGACCTGGATTCTACTGAACCCTCACCCATTAAGCAGATCACAATATATACAAAATAAATAGGAAATAAAATAAAACAAATAATGAATTGAATAAAATTAAAAAAAACTACATATACAAATAAAAATAGGTAATTAAAATAATAAATAAGGCCAAATTATTTTAAATAATAAACTTTAATGGGTTTGACTCTCCAAATGTCCCCAGTGGAGTCACCAAACTGTGGGGTCCAAAATTTGGGATTAGGAGTCACCACCAAAAATTTAAAAGTGGGTAATATTGGAAACTCATTTTTTACAAAAGTATGGTATACGAAAAATAAGATAGTATTCAGGAGTTGATTGTGTATTATTAAGGGTGCCCCACAACACCAATTTATAAGAATGGTTACCCTAGGTTTATTATTTAAAATAATATGGCCTAAAAAATATTTTAATTACCTAAAAAAATAACATTTACCTACTAAGAGAAAGATTTAATAAAAGAATGAAAATAAAATAAAAAGATCATATTTCTTGAGAAGGTTCCCATAACCTCAAAGGGAAGTGTAATTGGCTTTGCGTAAACAGGTTCTGAAAACCTCACACGATGCAAAACTACTTTAGAAAGTTTTCTTTTTCCTTTTTCAGAAAAGATGTTCCCCTAACTTTTTCTTTAAAGAAAACAATGAAAGAAACTCATGTTTCATACATATTATTCACATACGTGCTAATCAAAGCGAGGATAAAGGAATATAGTAGATGAAAGGATGTGTACCTCTTGCCTCATCTAGCTTTCTTTTCTCAAAACCACTAACCCTTTGCTTCAACCCTTACCTCCCTCTTTATAGGGAACAAGTACGTTTCCACACCTTTTTTATTTTCATTTTTCCATTTTTTTAATTTTTAGACATAAAAATTGGTTAATGTGGTACCAATCAACATAAATGAAGAGAATTTTTTATTTTTGTTTTCATTTTTCAAAATTTTTTCAAACCTAAAAACTACTTAATGTGGTACCGATAAGTATGAATGAGGGGATTCTTGTTTTTTTAATTTTCGTTTTTTATTTTTCAAAATTTTTTAAACCTAAAAAACTACTTAATGTGGTACCAATAAACATGAATTTGGAGAAGTTTTTTATTTAAATTTTTTTTCTATTCATGAAATTACCTAATTTGAAATTGATTAACATAAATGAGGCATTTTTTATAATTTTCATTTTTCTATTTTAATTTCTTCTTGATGAGCAAGAATCAAACTTTATTAATACATTTTTTATTTTTTATTTCTTAATGATATTTCTTAATTCGGAGTCAACCATCATAAATAAGATTTTCTCTTAAATTACTGCAAGGAAAATTTTCCTAAATTTCAATGGCAAACTAACCATCATAAATGACAATTTTTGATTTTCCCAAACTAAAAGAAATGATTAAGAATGATTATTTTCTCAATTATTATCATTGTTTTTGTGAGATCCGGACAAAATAGGGTGTTATCAATATTTATATAACTTACTAATTGATTCATGAGGTACATATTAGTCCAATTTATTTGATTGAAACTACTATCTCCTTCTCATCCTACTATAAAAGCTACTAGCCTACAATCATCTTGATTATAAGAAGGTTATAATCTATTGGTAACTTATTACTTTCTATTCCATACATTCTAGGTTCCATTATCTTTATAATATTCATATTGATAAACCTTTTAATTCTTCTTTTAAATATCTTATTAATTCTTGAATTTTTATTACTTATATCTAGATTCTCTGGCTTACCAAATATATTCTTTGTTTTCTTTAAAATTTTCATCTCTTTTATAATTTCTAAAGCTCTTGGGGTACAAGCATCCAACACAATTATAGAAATCAACAATTATAATAACAAGGGATCAAGGAATTGATATTATTTGTTATCCACCAGGCTCTATACCATATAAGGACAACAAAAAATAAGTATATATATTGATGTGTATATATATCCATAGAATCAGATTTTTCTCCGTGTACTTTTCAATGATTTGTGAGAAAATGGTCAAACCAAAACCTAAAAGAATAAAATGGAAAAATTCAAAAGGAAAAAGAAAACCATAAACATACATAACCATAACATTAAACATCCAAAATTGATAAACCCCAATTGACTTGAAATATAGATATGACCCACACGAAATCAAAGGTAATTCTCTCGAGAATTAAAGAGTGAATATCGTTTTTGATTCCAATACTAGACTCGTGCATAGCATCTTGGTTATATAAAAAAGGGAGATTTACTGTGTAGTCCCAAATAACACACATATTTATCAAAAGGTCCCAATGTTAAAAATATTTATCCACATGTCCCAAGGCACCATTGGGGAATTAATTTGTAAAGGGAAAAGACCATTATACCCTTCTTGATTGAAAAGGGAAAACAACTGGCAGGCTTCAGTGCATTTCTATGTTGAAGGTAGGGTTTTTGCGGGTCTCGACATAAAAGCCATGGTCCTTGTCTTCTTGGATTGTTAGGCCTTCCATTCCAGTTAGGCATTCATCTTACCAAATATTTGAACCACAGTTTTTGAGAAATTTAATAAAAGGTACAGGCTTTTCTGCTCAAATTTATGCTTCCGATGCCGTTCTGATCTTCCGCCGGAATAGTCTTCGGCTGATCTTCCGCCGTGAACTCCGGTAGGTGGAGCTAGAATCCACTTCCCCAATCTTTATTAGTTTTAACTGTGCCTTGTTTCGGTTGATTTTATTGCTTTATTTGTTTTTGGGATTTGTTACGCTTCTGGATAGGTTTTAAATGGTGTGGTATGAAGTATATGGTGTGGTATGAAGTAAGATGTTGTGTGCTCTGTGTTTTGTGTTATGTGTGGTGTGTGTCTGGAAAAAATGGTGATGTAATAAGATGGAGGTAAAAATGGAGGTGTGTGAAGAGCTGGGGCGGAATGGTAAAATGTAGCAGATGATGTTGTCAATAGAGGCCGCGACAGTTGTCAATATGGCTGCCTAGGTTGTCAATGACAACTATATGACTACTGGTTGGTTGTATTGTAGATTGATAGTTGGTCAATTTTAGTAGATGTTGGGGTGAGTGTGTGGGTATTAATGTGATTATCTCTTGTATTTCTTTATAGTTATGGTGCTTAAAGGGTGACATAGTGAAATGAAAAGTATAAAGTGTAGATATTGTTGAGAAGTGTTTGGGAATGGTAGCATGTGTGTTCTGTTTTTGTGTTGTTCATGCTCTGTTTCTGATTAAGAATAATGATGGAATGTAGACAAAGGTGAAGATGCAGTGGTAAGAAGGGCTGGTGGCCAAAGGTGAGAAGGAGTTGTTAATACAGGCAGTGAAGGTTGTAAATATAGCTGGTAAGATTGTCAATAACAACTGAAATCCTAAGGAAATATAGCTGCTAAAGTTGTTTATGTATGGGGTGAAATTGTTAATGACAAGTGTATTGTGCAGGTGGTAAGTCGTAATGGCAAGCTCGTCTACAAAAAATCTAGTATGCTTTGTTTATACCGGAGGAAAATTTGTGAGAAATGAAGCAGTTGGTTTAACATATGTTGGGGGAATTGTTAGATCAAGAATTATCAAAGAAGGTTTAAGTTATGAAAAGTTGAAAACAATGATAGCATCAATTGTTGGAAAAGACAGCAACAATGTTGTGATGAAGTTTACCTTGACATTTGATACAAGCATATTCGTGGACCTTGTAGATGATGAAGGAGTTGAACATTTAATTAAATTCAATTGAGAAAGTGGGCATGTATATGTAAATGAAGGTTGGATACGTTGATACTCATATGGTCTCATATCCAACCATCATTTATCCAAGTTACAATGTCTATGTAAATTATATTTTCACTTGTATACAACAACCTATGTAAAAATTGTATATGAAGTTATCATATTATGTTTGGGTCATTATCATTATTTTCACTGGTATGCACATGGTGTTGTCATTAGCAGCACATGCTGTTATCATGACCAGTTCATGTTGATATTCATAAGGACATGATGTTGTCAACACCAGCGTATGGTGTTGTCAACACCAGCACATGGTGTTGTCAATAACATGACCTCATGTTGTCAACACCAGCACATGGTGTTGTCATTAGCATCACATGGTGTTGTCAATAACAGGACCTCATGTTGTCAACACAGCACATGGGGTTGTCAATAACAACATCCTCCTCATGTTGTAAACACCAGCACATGGGGTTGTCAAAAACTGTAATATCCACCATTTTCTGTAAACTGAAATAGAGGCCAAACCGATAGATATGAGATAAGACAAGGCCCAGAAATGAAAGTACAGAAAGAGAAGATGTCAATGGACCAAAGAGACCATGGTCAATTTAGTCCTAAGGCTTTGAAATTATTAAGAATGTAAGCCAGGGACATAAATGTCATTAAGTATAAAGACTAAGGGCAAAATGGTAATTATGAGAAAGTAGAAGGGCATTGTGGTCATTTGACAAGTCAAAGTCAAAAGTCAACCGTTGACCAAAAATTTACAGATGCCCAATAGACAGAGCCCGACTCGCGGAGCACAACCGTGAATCACGGATTTTCCAGATTCGGACTGGATTCTGCCTATAGAATTTTGAAGGGCAAAAAGGGGAAACTAATTATTTAAGGTACCAGGAGATCTCTAAAAATTGAGACAAAAATATGGAAAAATTTAGTGAATTTTATAGTATTTAATAAAATTATTATCCAGTGTACGATTAAGGCGATTTTCCCGAAAATTGGGAAAAAGACCCAAAAATCCCCAAAATATAATTATTTCAAAAATTAATTTTGGACAATCTAGAGGGTATTTTGGAAAAAGGAAAAGGGCTAGAAAATCAGTGAAGAATGTAGTATTTTTCAAGGCCCTAAAAGAATTTTGCTCTCCGATTGCTCGGTTTAAGGGATTTTGGACAGGATAAATTAATCCTGTAAAATTTGAGGAAGTTAAGGGGTATTTTGGGGATAATAATTTTTTCATATTCAAGATGAAAATATGGAGATTAAATGAGAAAGAAAATATCTCCAAAAAAGTAGAAAGGATTTACCGGAATAAAGTTAAGTTTACCGGTAAAAAGTGTAATCGGTAAAAGTAACCGAATGGGATCCAATTTGGTTAAGGTAACCAGATTTTTAACCAGAAATTACAGTCATGATTATCACTTTTTGAAGGCCAATAAGAAGCTAGCAAATGGCCCATGTGTGGCAAAGTTTCAACCATTGGATCAAGATTATATGATAAGATAAGATCTTAACCATTAATTCCAATTATGCATGAATTATTAAAACACAAATTTCCTCCATCTTCAGCCTATTTAGACAGACCCAAAATTCAGAAAAAAAAATGTGGGAAAAGGTTGAAAAATCAAGAGAAATTGTTAGAGGAGAGATAGAAGGTGAATAGTAACTTTCAAGAACTTCAATCCGCCGAAACACTATTGAATCGGCATTTTCTCTCAAAGTGCCCTTCACAAACCTTCTTCTACTCATCCTAAGCTTCATTTCTATGGTTTCAGATTTCCATTTGGAGGTGTTCAGTGTCATCTCCCTTGCCGGAGTACTGCCGGATTTCTGAACCGATTGCGGAAACGAGTAGAGGTAAGCGTAAGCTTCGTTTTGAACCGATTAGTTTGCTGATTGGATGAGTTTTGTTGGGCTTGGGTACTGTTCATTTTTGTCTAAGGGCTGATTTTGAAGGTTTAATCATGTATTTATTGTTAGATTATGATTTATGATGATAATGGGTCAAGTTGTTGGACAAAATTCTGAATTGGTTAATTGTTGTAGAAAACCCTGATTTTCTGTCTGAACAGAACATTATGAAGAAGTAGGAATTCTGTAATTTTGATGATTCCATTGGATTTATGAGGCAAAATTGTGTAGGTATACAAGTGTTCATTATTTTTAGACGCTTGTATGTGGATCTGGAATTTTTGGAAGTTGAAGAGTAAGTGCTGTGTAATTCGTTTTCTGGATGCAGTATAATTGTAACGTGTTTTTGTGTGGTCAAATGTTATCCAATGACCATGAAACTTTCCAGAATTAAAGTAGACTTGTCAAGCTTTAATTTGATAGGTCATATTGGTTAATTGGATTTGTGTGCTGGGAGGTATAAATTTTTGAAGTTTAGGCACTAAATCTGGAACAATCCTAGCACAATTGGGTAAACTGAGAATTCTGGAATTCTGGGTGCATAAATGACAGCAGATAATATTTTTCATGTAAAGAGAACTTAAATAACTTCACATAGGAAGTTAAACCACCCCAACTGGATTTCTATAGAATTAATTATAAATTTTCAAAGTTTGGTCAAAATGCTAACAACTCTTGATTACCATGCGAATTTGAGAAAGAAAGTGACCAAATGTAATTTGTAGAAACTCCAAGGGTGAAAGTAAGCCTTTAGGGCTAAGGTGGTCTATTGGGCTTTCACTTTTCATGACTCTAATAATGTCATTACTTATCTAGGGCCATAAAGTAACAAAGAAAAAGCTATGGTTAGAAGATCAAGGTACAAGAGGAGGAGGCAAAGTCTAAAATTGTAGTGAACTTACTTACTTGTATGTATGTGATGTTTATGTTGTGCATCGATTTGCTATATTGTTTTGCTGGATTATATGAAGCATGTATGAATGAATGAATGAAGCTCTGTTTTTGTTTTTACTATGGCCATAAGTACATTTCATGAAACATTGAGCATGCATCATATCATTATGTGAACATGAGCCTATGTAAGGCAAGCATATCATGCACTAGCATTCATCCTACATGCATTGTTTGTAATGTTTGCTACTGAGATTCCTCGAATCTCACCCTCCCTCACTAACCATTTTAGGTGAAAGCTCAAGCAAGGGTAAGAGCCAAGAGATTAATTATTCAAGAAGGCATAATGTTGTGCTTTTATGTATTGAAGTTACTTGTTATGGTTGAACTTTAAGTGTGGTTGTAATTATGTAAACTAAACTCCTACATATATATAGCCAAGGAGTAGCGAAATCATGCTTTAAGTATTCCCAAATGATTGATTAATCATGATCAAATGAGGTTTAGAAATGAGCATGCCTAAAGGAAGGAATTTCAAAAGGTCATTTTCTTGAAAGCAAGTTAATAAGCTTACCAAGTCAACAACTTTGAGTTGACGTGAAATAGGGCGCATGAACTCCAAATGAGATGAATTTTTACAAAAAAAATAGTTCACATTCCGAGCTTTAAAACAATCCAAAGAACACTGGAATTGGAGTTTTGTACGAAGAGTTATGATGTTCCAAAGTTCGAAAAAAATCACATAAAAACCTGGAAAAAATGAAAAATTACCAAATGAACAGTACATCTTTGCGCAATAAACTGTTTCAATTGGGAAATTTAATGACTCAATGAGTATTTTTCCCATGTAGAGGAACTTTTAAGCTTCAAATAGAAATTGGAAGCACTCAATTTCGATTTTTCTATAATTAGTTATGAATTTTCAAAATGGCCCAAAAAGCTGTGAATATTGACGTGAATAGTAACCCTAAACTTGAAAATTTTATTTTTCATTCTTTGGTTACTCTAAGTCACTAAAATCCTAAAGGTGCTTCCAAATAAATATAAAATGAAGTTAAAGGCAAGGTTAAGGTGTGTTACAATAACAACATCAATGCATTGGGTTGTCATTAGCAGCACATGGTGTTGTCATTATCAACCCATGGTGTTGTCGAGATAAGGACCACATGTTGTCAACACCATACTGTTGTCATTATCAAAAACTACTCATAACCTATACATTATACACTTATAAATCAGAACTCAATGAACACAGCAGAATTGCACATAATAACCATTGATTAAATATGGAATTACATAATTTTTTGTACAAATAATTGTCAATGAAGATCATAAACAAGGAATTGTCAATGAAGCTCCTCGTCTAGTACAATAAACCTAAGATGCATTCTATCGCAATTTTGCATTCTTTTGGTTGACTGTTGTCCACTTTTACTTGAGCCTTTTGTGCCTTGGCCATCACTTCTACCTTCTTGCCTTCTTCTCATCATTTGTTTTCTTGATCCTCTCCTTAATCTCAATGCATCACACATTCAAATGATCAGATGATATATATGGTAACATGACATTATGCCATGCAACATGAAATGACAACAAAGGAATCTCAACGAGGAGTGCCATGGATACACACCAAAGAGTGGCTTCTCTAGCAGCATCTCGAACCTCCGGCTTCTCAGTTCAAGTGCCAGTAATACACAACTCCTATTTTGTAACCCGTCAAATTAAGTTTCCACTAGATCAAGCTGTTATACAACCAATTTCAGCTTCTATATGGCCAATATTGGCATAACGCAAAATAATCATGAGACAAAAGATTTTTGGAATCAGAGCATGCAGAAACCAATATTTTGAAGGCAGGAAAGGCTAATAATCCCAAGGCATCAAACAAAGTTTCAGAAACTTCCCATTAACAGTTTGGTTTTATGAATTTGTCTGGAATCTATCTATTTTTTCCTATAAAAGCTTCAAAATGATGGGAAAAAATCACAAGAACATCAAATAACAGTATGCATAGCAGACACACATAGTTGAAGGTAGATATTGAATAGAAGTTAGGGTACTATGAAATCTTAAAATGTGAGTACATAATGTAACATTAGTAAATAGGGAAGGATGTGAATGTAGGTCTCAAAAACTTAAAAAGAATACAAATAATTTACGATGCATGTGTATATCCGGAAAACCCATCTTCT
>JANTPZ010139905.1:0-12359 GCA_025593235.1 Vachellia pachyceras | reverse complement strand
CTATGAAGGAAAAGGGATAATTAAGCAACTAACTATCCCTTGCACTCCGCAACAAAATGGAGTGTCTGAGAGAAGAAATAGAACTCTTCTAGACATGGTTAGATAGATGATGGCTCAAGTAAATCTACCAATTTCGTATTGGGGTGATGCTTTATTAACAGCAGCCTTTATACTTAACCGTATACCCTCAAAAGCAGCTACTTCCACATCCTATGAGTTATGGATGATACACAAGCCAGATTTGAGTATCTTAAGACCCTGGGGGTTGGCTGTATACGTTCATAATGATTCCCATAAGCATGGGAAGTTAGATCTTAGAGGAAAGAAATGTATTTTTTATATTATACTCAAAAGAATCAAAAGGATACGTTTTCATGGGTGAAAACGAAGATGCAACTATAACTGAAATTGAATTAAGGGACGCCGTATTTATGGAAAGTGAATTTCCTGGCAGAGGAGAGATAGATAGAACAATATCTCTTTATGAGACATAAGAACAAGGTAGTGCAGATCGATCTAATGATCCCCAATCGTCTCAATATATCAATCTGAGTGGGAGATTAAAAGGCTCAAAAAGATATTTACAAAGGCCGAGCAAGAGAAATGAAAGAGACAAGAGGTTTCTGCAAGAAAGAGTGACAAGGGAAATGTACCCAAGAGGCGCTTCCCAATAAAGAGGGAAGCACTCATGGTTACTCCGGATGGAGATGATGAGCCACATTCTGCACAAGAGACCTTGTTGTGCCCTGCCAAGGATGAATGGAAGAAAGAAATGGAAGAAGAAATTGATTCAATGAAAAAGAATCAAGTCTGGGAACTTGTTGATATATCAAAAGGTCGAAAGGACATTGGGAACAAGTAGGTTCTCAAAATAAAAAGAAAAGTGGATGGATCAATTAATAAGTACAAGTCACGTCTGGTAACAAAAGGGTACACACAACAGGAAGGTATCAATTACAAGGACACCTTCTCACTTGTTGTACACTTTACTTCCATAAGATTGATTCTGTCAATAGTAAGTAGTTTAGATTTGGAGTTACATCAAATGGATGTGAAAACTGCATTTCTAAACGGAGACTTGGATAAGAAATCTATATGGACAACCATTAGGTTTCGTAAAGAAAGGTTCAGAGAGCAAAGTTTGTAAGTTCAAAAGGTTCATTTTTGGACTGAAGTAATCATCCAGACAGTGGTACCTGAGGTGTCACAGAGCGATAACCTAATACAATTTTGAAATGATTAAAGAAGACCATTAAGTCTACATTAAGCGGTTTGGTGATAACTTTGTGATCTTGTCATTATATGTTGACTATATACTATTGGCCAGAAATAGCCAGAATTCGATCTTACTGTTAAAGAATGGTTGTCATCGATTTTTGAGATGAAAGACATGTGAGAAGCAGAATATATACTTGGAGTTAAAATCTAAAGGGATCACTCGAAGAGAATCCTATTTTTTTTTCACAAGAGAATTACGTTAAGAAAGTTCTCGAGCTATTTAATTTGAGTGACTGCAATCCCTTAGACACCTCAGTAGCTACTGGAGTTAGCTTGAATCTTGAAATGTGTCCCAAGATTGAATCAGCTAAGAATAGAATGGAAATAGTTCCTTATGCTGGTGCCATTGGAAGTCTAATGTATGCAATGATGTGTACAAGACCAGATATTTGTTTCGCAGTTGGACTGGTAAGTAGGTTCCAGTCAAATCCTGATGAACAGAATTGGAAAGTTGTTAAAAGGATACTGCGATACTTAAAAGGCACAACGAATTATGCACTAACTTATCAAGGAAGCGATCTACGACTCCTTAGATACTCTGATGCTGATGTAGGTGGAGATGATGTTGAACGAAGGTCAACTTTAGGTTATACCTTCTTGCTAAATAATGGTGCCATAAGTTAGAGTGGCAAGAAGCAGACATGCATAGCCCTGCATTTAATGTAAGCTAAGTTTGTGGCTTGCACTACGGCAGTGCAAGAGGCTATATGGCTAAAAACATTTATTGAACACATTGGATTTGGAAATGAGAGCGTAAATCCTGTTTTAATATATTGTGACAATACTGCAGCCTAGCCTACGCAGAAGACCCCAAATATCATAACAAGACTAAGCATATTGATATTAAGTATAACTTTGTGAGAGATCATGTAGCACAGAAAGTGATAAATGTACAACACATTTCGACTAAGAGTATGGTCGCAGATCCCTTGACAAATCCAATAGCCAAAGAAATGTTTGAGAAACATGTAAGGGCCATTGGTATGCGCAAAATGTAAAATTACAAATACTGTATATTGAATTTATGATTAAATTCATGTGTAAAAGTATACAATGTCTAGTATGTCATACAGGCAGATGAGGTAGGCTCTCTCACATGAGTTACCTCCTTTGATACTCAGGAGGAGTATGCAAAGATGAGATACTTGTATTCACCAATAAGGCAGCGGGAATGCTGATATGGTAGAGAAGAACTACAAGCTATGTCGCATCGATAATCGTGTAGCATGTCGAGATGAGATCCAATGTATATACATATAAAACATGGATCGAATCATGGGGACCCGCTCCCATGATGCCTGTTACCAGATAACAAATTCTTCAATACTGATGTCACATGAGATATGAGAGGAAGAATAATTTGGGTTTAGATGTTGAGAACATCTAGACTAAAAGTCTGTACGATGTTGATAAAATGTTTCAAAAATGAAGTACGCTCTCATAGAATAAGACAAACATCGTAGCATGTTATTCATACTACATGTCTTATAGAACCGCAAAAGGGAAGCAAGTGAATGGATCCTTGCTTCATTGCTGTGTGAGTCCCAAGAAATTAATATTTCTGTTTATGTCCTTTGACTTTGACATTATCATAGAGGTATACTTCAATGGCTGCTACCTTAACGTATATCCTACTATCATAATGGATGCGATACAAGGTACTATGTTAGGAAAGCGGTTGATGTATATCAAAGTGATATATGGGCGAAAGAAAGATGACCTAGAAAATGCATAACTATGCTGGTGTCTGTGACATGTCCTTTATGATATCAACTTTGTGATTTCATAGGTGTGGACATCACGCATATGAGGATGATGATCTAAGTCTTATGTTGACTTAAGAGGGATTGGATTCGTCAAGTGAAAGTGTATTTTTGGTTAAATCTAGGACATGAGGCATAAAAACCGAATTCAAGCTACATGAAGAAATATTGTCTTGTGCTGGTCCTATGAAAAGCATTTCTAGTACAAATATATAAAAGACGTCATGCCCATGCGGTCACGGTAAAGCACCTGGTATGAAAGAGAGAAGAGAGAAGGATAAGGCCCACAATTCCTAATCCACCAAGTGTGAGTGGGAGACGTTGGAATATGGGCCACCCCTTGATGGATTAGGCCCAAAATCCATGTGTTGGGACGGATGCGTACATAGGAATTATTGAGGGAAGGAAATGGTGATTTTCCCAAAAATGTTGAATTTGAAATCTACTGGGAACAGTTTTATCAAGTGGGCAATTGTTATTATTAAACGTGTGTTTCCCTCAACCGTGAGACAATTTACATACGCACAAAAAACTCCCTCCCCTCCTCTCTTCCTTTTCTCTGTGCATTTGCTGTGCAAACCTTCTTTGGATCCAAGACAATTTGTGATCCAGAGATTGCGTGGGTATCTGCAGATTCATAATTCGGCATCTACAGGTACACCTGAAATCCTTCATTCTCAATTTTGAACAATCCATAAATGATGCTGAAAGAAATTAAATATCATTAAACATATAGTAAATAAATGAACTAATGCTTAAATGACATTTATTTATACACACTAGTTCCAGATATCAAAATAACATGGCTCAAATACTTTTGGAACTAAAACAAATGTCTATAAATAAAAATAAAATTGATCAGAGCCCAAATGCATGGCTAAGAAACAAACAGAGCTGAAATAGGATAAAAATATATTGTTCGCACAAAAATTCCAAAAAAAAAAAACATGGGCCGAAATTTATTTCCAAACAGGTCCATACGTTTTCAGAAAAGAAGGAATTGTTTTTGCAACGGCCTAAAAAGCTTGGCTGAACTATGTACCATTTTTTCAGACAGGTTTGCCAAAAAAACTCATGGCCAATATTTTTTTTCCAAAAATAGGGCCTAATACGTTTCAGAAACTTCTAAAAGGAAAACTACAACCTCGGCAAGTGTGAGAGAGAATATAGAGAAATCATTAGGACTGCGCAAAGATCAGGTTAGACCGGGTTCATGCTTAGTCTAGAGTCTAGTTCTGAAGAAGGAATGGTTGACCTCTGTGATCCAAGGACCGGTCCAACTTGAGCTAGCTTGAGACCAAGACAGGGTTAGACTGGTTCATCGAGTTAATGGACTGATCCAGGTCTTTTTTTAATTAAATCTGTTGGATGAAGGAAGGAAGCTTTAAAAAAGGAATTGAGGTCGTGACTTGAGATGTACCAATAACACAAGTATGGACATCAGGGGGTTAACATTGCGACTGGGGTAATATAGGTCGTGACTTGGGTAATTAAGGTTTTGACTTCGGTAAGTAAGGTTGTGACATGTGACCTCAAAGTTCAGGTCGGTCATGCTATGTGGTCTAATAAGCCAGTCCGATGTCTAGTTCAACTCGATAATCAGGTTAGACCTAGTCCTATTTGACTTCTCATCGGGTTCATTTTTTAGGATTTGGTTTGATCTCGAGTCAGATTGGGTCCGAACAGGCGGGCGGGGTGCCGAGTTGTGCAGCCCTCCAAATCATATGGAAATTTAATGAATAATCGAAGCCCACTCTTCGTAGTACCACATAAAGAAAGAAAATAGAATTGATATTTGCATAACCATATGACCCAAAGAATTATGAACCTTGGTAATCGATGAACGAAGAAGAGAGAGATTAGGGAGGAGATCACATGGGTTTTGAAAGTGGGTTTTGTTCAATAAACTAATTTTTTTATCTCCAATTCAAGCTTTGGGAACAAAATTTAAAGTAATAAAAGAATTTGAGTAATACATATTATGCTCAAATTATGCCGGATCAAAAGACAAAAAAGGAAGAGATTAATCATAGCAATATCATGCATATATAGGAGATTAGGTAGAAAATACTTCATACTTTGACTAGAGTTTCGTGCTAATAATGTGTTATGAAATTGAAAAGAATATAAGAGAAACAGGAAATTAGATAATAATAGAAGAGAGAGTTCTATGTCAAAAGTGTATTATACATATGTGGTGCCTTATAATTATATGTATAAATGTACAATATTAGGATAAATCAATATCAATGATTACATGAGATAATAATGAATACAAAAAATAATTTGAGATAATAAGAGATATAAATATGACATAATAATATTCATAACATTATCATTATAAAGTAGAATTTGGAATCCGTTGCTTAAGCAAAAAAGCAGAACACTAGATCAGGGATATAGCTGTAAACTATTTAGATAAAATTATAACGGTTTAAATTTATTTATATATTTTTAAATAAAAGTATGATAGTATTTTTATAAAATATTAAATTTGAATTTAATAACGAAAGGGAGCAAAGGAGGGTTGCTCCACCCTCCTCCTTCCTCCTTCCACTTCTTTTTAAACCGCTTTCTCTTCTAATCTTTCATGCACGTCCCCCCCCCCCCCAAAATTCTTCTATCATTTTAATAATAATAATATGATATGATATGATAATAATAAAGATGAAGTGTGATAGGAAGAAGGTGGTGGGTACAATTGTTGTATTTTCGTGGAAACTTACAAATGAAAGAGACAAAACTACGGACAATAACAAATATTATTATTAGTTTTAAAAAACTTGCTGAACATTTGCCAATCACAAAATTTTTTTAGTTAAAGTTACTTATACAATTTTTATTGATATGTATACAATATTCTTTGTTTTATAACTAAAAAAATCTCGATGTTTAAGCTTGAGCAATAAATTTTGTAATAAGAAATGTGTTCAGCAATATTCTCATTTTTCACCAATTCAAAGGTGCCTATTTCAGCCGTATGCATTTTTTAAAATATGTGAAAAACAGAAGGCTTACCTGGATGAAAAAAAGTTGCAATAGTTTAAAGATGCGGATCCTTAATTTAAACACTTCAATATTACAATTTTTCTTCAACTGAATATAACTTCTCTTTAACTATATGGAGATACATTTTCTTTTGTTCATGGTTGCAAATACATTACACATAACTGAAGAATATAGTTGCACCAGCTAAAAGATCTGGATCCTCTGGTGCTCTTGAGCAATAAATTCTGTGACGGGGGATTTATCAGCAATATTCTGGATTTCATAGTATGCAAACAACAAAAAAGGTTGAGGGAGAGAATGATAAGGTTGTCAATATCTTCACATTCAATCGAGCTCCTTCGTGGATGCTTCCTGTCCAGCCTCTTCTCGTCGATCTCCTCCACCGGTCCTCCCTCGTCCTGCTCCGCCTCATTGTTGACCAAAATGTCGATCCTGCCGTACCTGTTCACAACCTCATCCACGACTTTCTTGCAATTCTTGTCCACTCAAAATTTAATTCTCAAACATTTATCTAAATACATTTTCCTTTGTAAAAGAAGTCACTTCTATCGCGGCTTATTCAAATATAACTCACATCGCATCTTTTAACTCCTATTCAAAATTTCTTTTTCAAAAGAGATTCTACGGAGAAGTTACCCTGCAACCGTTTATACTATAGGACCAAAGGCATGAGCTGTCTTGTGGGCAAAAACATACAAAACGGGAGGAAGGTGTCAACATTCAATTACAGAATTACTGGTCAGTCACCTGTTTTATAACAAGACTGAACAAAAGCATAGAAATATTTCAGAAGCCTAAGCATCAACCTATCATTCTGTTAAAGAAGGTGAAAGGACGCAGTTGGACATTGAGGGTTGATGGTGAGAGCAATTCAGCCTCACAAAATCATGTGTTCGATGTTGCTTGGCACTCTTCTTCTGCTGCACCAATTCTTCTATCCTTTTATGTAGTGGGAAAATTTCATTAAGGACCACTGCAGCAATTTAATCTCAGTCAACCTCCCAAAAGATTCTGAAATTTTAGTCAAATCCAATGACCAAGAAGACATTGAATTTGTGAGTGAAAAGACATTGTTGCCCTTGATTTTTTCCTCGAACAAGAGCCAACTACCGCTAGCCACTAACGCTCCTATCATCATCACCGGAGCGTTGGTGGCCGGCCACCTGAGCATAGGTGATGGCAGGCTGCTGGAGCTCTGGCTCACGGAAAAATAATTTAGGGAAATTCTTAAATAGAAAAATTAATGAAAAAAGAAAGATCTTAAGAATGGCAAAATTACCATCGGATCCCAATAGTAACTGGTCCTAAGACCTAATGGTAATTTTATCAATTTTTAAGATATTTTGTTCATTAATTTTTCTATTTGGAACCTGGTTATAAATTTTCCAATAACTTACAACTACAATAAAAAAATTTACAACAATACATAAGAAAATTAACAACTCTTCTTCCTATATTCTCAACCTAATATACAACTACAATTAGCAAATTTACAACAATACATACTGAAATTTACAACAACTCATAAGAAAATTAGTCTTTAATGTGAAATGAAAGTTACTAATCTACGACAATACAGAGAAATTTACAACAATATATAAGAGAATTAACAACAACAACACATAAGGAAATTTGCAACAAAAACATACTAAAATTAGTAATTCTTATTGTCCATATTCTTATTTCTCATCAGAGGCTAATTTTCTCATGCGTTGTTGTAAATTTCTTTATATATGTTGTAAATTTTCTAATTGTAGTTGTAAATTAGGTCGAGATTATAGGAAAGAAGAGTTGTTAATTTTCTTATGTATTGTTGTAAATTATTTTTCTTGTCGCCGTCAATGTTTAGTTTTCTTTTCTCATAACAATTCAGGGAAACAATGTCTTTTCACCCACACAATTTAATTGCATTTTAGGTCTTGAGGGTTGACTGAAATTTCATAACCTATTGAGGGTGGAATGAAATTAAATTACTATAGTGGTCCTTAAATGATATTTCCCTTTCTTCTTTTTTCTCTCTCTGCCTTTTCACCTTCCAACTTCACAACGTTCTATGGACGATTCAAAATATTATTATGCATAAAACAAAAATGCACTTTTTATCTATTTTTCTTTTTGGGTGAGAGCACTTTTTATCTTTAACATTACACACAGTTTCATTTTAATCATGAGAGAATGAAAAACATGAAACAAGAAAAAGAGATTATCAAAGGGTTGGCCTAAGCAAACTAAAACAGAAGAATTGGCATCAGCCAACAAGGACCTTTGGCTACCGCCCGCCGGACGCAAACTAATTGTCCAGAGTATATAACACGGAAATTCAAAATTTCAAAAGAAATAGACAGAAATTTAGTATGAGTTGATACAATGTTTCATCTTTATAGCTTATGCTTATTTTATTTTTTTTCGATTTTGTAGTTTCAAATTGTAGGCTTTTAGTTCAATTTTGTTTAGTCTAGAAAGCTAATCCCAATAGTTTAATAAGAACATAAACCATTTTACATTTTGAAAGATAAAAACCTATTATTTGAAATAGACCAAAACTAACATGAAGATACACTATGATTACCAAACATTACATTAACTATTCTGATAATGAATGATTTTTAGGATTTTATATTCTATAATTCAAAAGAAACGTATTTTGCAGGTCAGTGATTTGATTGGGTAAATCGTGTGTGAAGAATGGGTCAATTCTGTCCTCAAGTACACAAAGTCATGGAGTCAATCGGTCAGCTTTGCTCGCAAGAGGAGCTAGAGCTAACCGCAATAATGCTTGACCCACAACTAAAAATTGTACTTTTTACGCCCTATTTTTAACCCAATTGACGCTCTTTCTTAAGGGGTGTGTATGTAATAGGAGTAGAAAGTTAAGGCTCACAACGCCTTATATCGTGAAAGGCGCCGTAGGTATAGCCTACAGCGCCCTATATACTAAATAGGGTACATATGAATATTTTTTTTAAAAAAGTTCTATTCAATTTTATTTAACCCTTTTACTACATCTGATTTAGTTTGTAGTAGGTAATTCCATTTTGTACACCAAATCAAGTCCAGACATAATAAACACATATCAGAGTTAAAAACAAAAGTCATTGTCTCATTTACTGAGCAAATGTACATTTATGGCAGAGAAACACAATTCATCAATCTAATTAACCCTACAAAAGTTGACATGAAGAGTTAGAACTTTATATTCACCTTGAAGAAATAAGCATTATTTACAAGTCAAGAAGACGTATAGCCAACAAATCTCTGATCAAATCAATGTCATTAGCCAAGTAAGCATCGTCATTATCAAAAATCTACAAATTTAAAAATAATTATTAAACCAATTGAAATTCATCAAACTAAACGATTAACTCATCAATATTTGATAGATTACGTATTATCTCTTCTAAATCTCTAGTCAATCTACTCTGAATGATACTATACATGTAACTGATGACATAATATCAGCACTCAGTATTGCCTGATTGTCGAGGGCACTAAAGATAAAAACCATATTGTTAAAACGTATAAAGGGATAAAACGACTTTCAATGAAAGAACTTAAAGTCAAAATACTTACTTTTGGACGAGACCGCTGTGTGGTTCTATTTTTACTTTCACGTTTACTGCCCATAAATTGATATATCTTGAGTGCTCTGTGATTCAATTGACAATCGTTACATATGAAAACAACATATTTAAACATCTTTAAAAGCAATAAGTTATAAATGGAAAAACTTACGTATCAAAGACGTATTTTTGGTCGTCCCCTGCCTTTCTGTCAGCCAATGGATCAAACCAATACACAGTATTTAGGAGGGGGCAGACAACACAAAGACTCCAATATGACTACTACAACACATACAGTACACCCAGTTGGACAGAACAATTTTCTCTGGATGCAACACGTTAACCACCATGTTTCTTCTGCAAAATACAATCGCTCCAGTAGCATAATTCCATAACTATAAACATATGCTTTCATTGTTATTAGAGTGTTCTAGTTCCATTATGGAACCAAATAACCTCTTTTACCTCTAACCTAAGTAAAGGTTTTTGTCTGATCTGACATTAAAAGTTTTGCTAATCCAAAATATGATATTTTAGCTGTGAAAAACTCATTCATCAATATGCTCTGAGGCTTTATGTTGCAGTGAATGATGAGGGCCCCACATTATTCATGCAGATACAGTAACCCTTTTGCAATGTCCAGTGCTATTCTTCTTCTTTGTTCCCAATCTAGGCGTATGGTACTGTTACCGAAGATAAGCTTCTCAAGGAAGCCATTGCTCATGAACTCATGAACCAAAAGCCTTTTGGGTCCCTCAGCACAATATCCAAGCAAGCAAACCAAGTTTCTGTGGTGGGTTTTGTAATTTCCACTATTTTCGATAAATAGGAGTAGATGCCAAACTGATAGATATGAGATAAGACAAAGCCCATAAATGAAAGTACAGAAAGAGAATATGTCAGCGGACCAAAGACACCCTAGTCAATTTAGTCCCAAGGCTTTGAAATTACTTAGAATATAAGCCATGGACATAAATGTCATTAAGTATAAAGACCAAGGGCAATATGGTCATTAGATAAAAAGGGTCAAACCAGTAGTCAAAGGTCAAGTTAGAGCCCACGGATAGAAAGTACGGAAAAAGTTGATGATGTTGGGCCAGATGTCGCTGAATCAGAGTTGGTCTGGTGGATGGAAGTCGGTAGGAACTTCAAAGTTAAGCGTGCTCGCCCTGGAGCAATCCCAGGATGGGTGACCTTCTGGGAAGGGACCCATATATTATTTAACAAAAGACCAAGGACATAAAGGTCTTTCAGAGTTAAAAGTAAGGGCAAAACTAGAATTTTGGAAAAGTAGAGAAAGTAAGGGCAAAATGGTAAATATAAGAAAATGGAACGGCATTTTGGTCATTTGACAAAGTTAAAGTCAAAAAGTCAACTGTTGACCAAAATATCAGAAAAATTCACAGAGGCCCAAAAGATAAAGCAGAACTCACTGATTGACAGAGATTCGACGGATTGTTGAAAATCGGCCTAGAATTTTATTTATAGAATTTTAAAGATTTAATGTCCAAAAATATTTATTTGAGGTATCAAGAGACCTTAATCAGTTGAGTTTAGGGCATAGATAAATTCAGTGAATTTTATAGTATTTAATAAAATTATTATCTAGTGTACGATTAAAGCGATTTTCCCGAAAATTGGGGAAAAGACCCGAAAAATACCCGAAAATCCCCTAAATATAATTATTTCAAAAATTAATTTTGGATAATCTAGAGGGAATTTTTGAAAAAGGAAAAGGGCTAGAGAATCAGTGAAAAATGTAGTATTTTTCAAGGCCCTAAAAGAAATTTGCTCTCCGATTGCTCCGTTTCAGGGATTTTGGACAGGATAAAATAATCTTGTAAAATTTGAGGTAATCAAGGGGTATTTTGGGAATAATAATTTTGTTATATTCAAGATGAAAATATGGAGATTAAATGAGAAAGAAAATATCTCTAGGAAAGTAGAAAAAGATTTACCGGAATAAAGTTAAGTTTACCGGTAAAAAGTGTAATCGGTAAAAGTAACCGATTGGGATCTAGTTTGGTTAAGATAACCAGATTTTTAACCCCATCATGACACCTTTTTGACCATCCAATGAGAAGCAAGCAAATGTCATCTTGGTGGCTTCATCTCAACCATTAGATCGCACTTAGTTACAAGACACAATCTTAGCCCTTGATTCCATTAATTGTGAATTATTAAACCACACATATTCCCTTCATTCCAGCCCATTTAGACCGACCTCCATGGGCAGAAAAAGAGAGAGCAAAGACGCCAAGTATGGAGGAGAAAGAAGAGGAAAAACTCATGGGAAAAACAAGGTAAGTAAGCAAGACATCTCAAGCTATATACCAATCTCTTCCTTGTGATCTTCTCTACCTCTTCCATGGTTTCAAAATCTGATTTGAGCCCTCTTTCTCAAGTTCCATGGCTTAGGGTTCTTGAGAGCAAAGTGAGAAAGAGAGGGATTTAGAGCCATTAAGTTGTTGCAAAAGTCTCCTTGAGTTGGAAGGAGCATATTGATGTTGTTGTTGTTGATTGAGTTGTTTTCATGATTTTGTAAAATTGGGAAATCATGCATGAATAGGGGTTATGCTGCCCAATTTTCCTCATGACATAGGAGAGTTAGAATGAAGCCTTACCATGCATGAATGTAATCTTGAAGCAAGAATATGATGATAGAAGTTGAAAAACACATGTTGGTGAATGTGTGTGATATGTCTCGGCCTGACCTGGAAGTGGGAGAAGATGAATTGTTTTGATGATT
>JANTPZ010139902.1:0-18180 GCA_025593235.1 Vachellia pachyceras | reverse complement strand
TGGCGGCTTATGAGTCTCATCGGCTTTCCCATGCTCTTCTTTTGACTTTCTAAACAGCATATGCATTGGTACAGCCGGTTCAGTTGACACTCCTCTTGAATGCTCTACAAAATCTTTTGAAATACCTCTCCATGAGGTGTCATTATTGTATAAAAAGGAACAAAATTCCTTGCACTCTTTAGTTGATCTTACAATTAGTGAATGTGGAAGTGAAAGCATACTATCTACTAATGCAATATGAGTGCATTTCTCAATAGTTTCTCAGGAACTTTATCCACGGTGAACTATGATTACACCGCGGTGAAATTATCCTGGGCTGCTTCCCTTGACCTTTTGTAAGGAGTTCCTGAAATGAAGTAGCAAATATGGGCAGTATCATTTGCTCATGATGCAATTTAGGCACAATAAATCGTTATTCATTGCATAGGTACCCAAAATCACATTAATCCAAATCAATAACTCCTAGTATACATTTAAGCATAAAAAGGTCATGTATAGGCTAAAATTGACAAGACTCTGAAAATTCAAGTAGAAAACTAATACAAATAAAGCTCAATCAAATTCCCCCCACTTAAACCTTTGTACTCCTGGACAAAGCTTCTTCAAAAACTTAAAAACAATAGATGCATTTAGGAAATGTACTCATCGGTCCAGGACTACAGAACTTGGTAAAAACATTCATCAAGGGATTAGCAATGATAATGGCAAAGTCAATTATAAATTAATCCTTAAAAAATTTCAATTCAAGAGACCGCATAAAGAAGACTTCCTCTCCAAAGGTAGAAGTGTCTCTCTCAGCTCACCAAGCAAGGACAATTTTCCCTCATGGTCTGCTCATTCGAATCTCTACCATAGGCTTGTAATTATTCTACCTCTCTACCACAAGAGCAATATAATATGAATCAAGAGGGCTTAAAGGTTTAAGATGGATGATGGGGTTTAAACATTAATGGAATGAAATAATGAAGTGAAATGAAATTCTTGAATACATAGCACCAAAAAAAAATAGAATAAATGCTTTTGCAAGACTCAAGAGACATTTATTTATATATGTAATATATATAAATATTTTTCCCTTCTTCTTCTTCTTCTTCTTCTTTTTTCTTTCTCTATTTTTTTATTATTGAATAAGCAAAATGCTCACATACATATCTCTTTCACATATACCTGCACATTCAAGGATAGATTTTTCAAATGCTAGTTTTCAAGAGTGCATGGCTCAAAGGGGTAGCAAAGGATGAAATATTGAAGGGTTTGTATTTGGGCTAAATGAAAGGTTTTGAAATGAAGGCCTCTATCCTTTTCACAAAATATTGGATCATAAAGCTTCGATTAAGAATCAAGCCAAGTTCTAGAGAGATTATGAATCAAGACAGACCCACTCTAATCAAATGAAATTAGGCCCAATTATCCTCACGACAAGGCTAATGTCTCAATTAAACAGTCTCAAGAACCAAAATTGCAAAAGGCAAATTCACAACTGATCTGCGCTTATCAATTACCAAAACTCGACAAATGCTATTAACCAAATACTTTGATCCTTAGGCTCATGAACCAACCTCCCAATGCATTGGCTATGAAAGTTACATTTTCATAAGTTTTGGTCAGGAATGTTAAAGACATTAAAGGTAAGAGGAACTTTTATTTCAAAAAGTAATCTATAAACTATTTAATTTTTTTTAACCACCAAGGTTTCGCTGCAGCTAACCAATAAGTTGGTCACGACGAACCACACCCGAGAGGTGGTTCTGTGTGCTTGTGACTTTCGTCGTGGCACTACCATAAGATGGTCGGGGTGAACCTCACCCGAGAGGTTGAACTGCTTATTTAAGGACTTTCACTGTGGCGAACCACATAATTAGTCACGGCAAAAAGGGTCAGACAGCAAAATTTGTGTTCAATTCCTCTCTTTTTTCCAGAAAAATTTGAAAAAGAAACTTGAAATTTCAAAAATTTTAAGACAAAAATAGGCCCTTAATGAATTTCAGTTGCATGTTAAAATCAAAAATATTATTTGGGAACACTCCAAATTCTAAATCTCCCCTACACTTAATTCAAACATTGTCCTCAATGATTGGAAGGTAAGATTTATAAATCAATGCGTGCGGCATTCGCAAGCAATATTGAATAATCAAGCACACATGCAACAAAATCCGGAAAACAGCATTAGGAAAAATCCATATATATACAGATGTGAAAATAAAGTACATAGAAATAATCTGCAGCAAGCAACTTTTCATGTTCCACTTAGCATAAAGAAAGCTAGAGATCAAAATGAGGGAAGTTTATTGAATTTATTAACTTTCAACTCTAATTACTCTACTTCCTACTAGATAGTTCCTCTCTCACATTCAATTCATCAGAAATATAAAATCACAGTAATAGAGTAGGTGAAAGAGAGGAACAACCTGATAGTTAAGGCAGTCTGAAGTTCTCGTGGTAATGCTTCAATAGATGCCCATTAACTTTCATAATAGCTACAGTGTTTTCATCTTTGAGCTCCACCATACCAAAATTGTGCAC
Organism: Vachellia pachyceras; assembly: GCA_025593235.1. Lineage (NCBI taxonomy): Eukaryota > Viridiplantae > Streptophyta > Magnoliopsida > Fabales > Fabaceae > Vachellia > Vachellia pachyceras. The sequence continues at coordinate 15,657 of JANTPZ010139902.1, read as the reverse complement.
TTTTGTTACTAGGAAAGGCCCATCCCAACGATCGTTGAATTTTCTAGGTTTAAAACTAAAACGAGCCTTGAACAACAGCACTCTATCGCCCTCCTTGAAGTTCTTTCTTAAGATGCCCTTGTCATGTACCAACTTAGTCTTTTCCTTATACATCCGGGCATTCTCATACGCTTCCATGCGTAATTCTTCCATTTCCTACATTTGTAGTTTTCTTTCATTCCCAAGAGCTTCCATGTCCATGTTACACTGTTTAACCTCCCAATATGCTTTATGTTCCACCTCCACCGGAAGATGACATAGTTTACTGAACACCAATCGGTATGGTGACATCCCAATCGGTGATTTATAGGCCGTTCTATAGGCCCATAGTGCTTCTTCCAGACGTAGGCTTTAGTCCTTTTTCGATGGTTTGTGGATGATAAGCAGTGGAGATTTTATGATTGACACCAAATTTAAAAGCAGTTTACTCATAATTCTATTACAAAAGTGGGTGCCCCTATCACTTACTACGGCTTTTGAAATCCCAAACCTACAAAAAAATATTTGACTTGACAAATTTTAATACAATTAGGGCATCATCTTTTCTAGTAGGAATTGCTTCAATCCATTTGGACGCATAATCTACAGCTAAGAGTATATACACAAATCCAAAAGATGATGGAAAAGGTCCCATAAAATCAATACCCCAAACATAAAAAATTTCACAGAATAGCAAGGGTTGTTGAGGCAGTTCATTACATTTACCTAATCCCCCAAAGCGTTAACATCCATCGCAAGCACGACAGAATAAGTATGAGTCCTTAAATAAAGAAGGCCAGTAAAATCCTGAATCTAATACCTTTCTTACTGTCCTCCTTGCACTAAAATGCCCTCCGCAAACTATAGAATGGCAAGCTGAAATGATAGGCTCATTTCTCATCTGAAACGCATTTCCTTATTACTTGATTGCTACACATCCTCTATATATGCGAAGCATCCCATATGTAATGCCGGGACTCACTTTTTAGCTTTATTACCTACAGTGAAGTCATAAAAGGTGGGTAAATCCGGTAACTAAATAATTGACAACATTAGCATACCACGGTTCCCTAATAATTACAGCACATAGAAGAGAATCAGGAAACGAATCACAAGTTAAGTCAGAGGAATCTATCCCCTGGTATCATCTGGTAATCGGCTTAGATAATCCGCCACTTGATTCACAGATTCTGGTATGTCCTTAATTTCCACATCAAACTCTTGAAGAAGTAAAGCCCATCTGATTAATTGTGGTTTTGACTACGGCTTTTTTAGTAAGTATTTAACAGCTACATGGTCAGTGAAAACAATAATATGAGAGCTCAATAGATATGACCTAAACTTTTCTAATGCAAACACAACGGCAAACAATTCTTTCTCAGTTGTGGTATAATTTATTTGAGCTAGGTCTAAGGTCTTGGATGCATAAGCTATAGCTTTGGTAACCGTATGAATTTTCTGCCAAAGCATTACCCCTACGGCATAATTTGAAGCATCGCAAGAAAGTTCAAAGGGTAATTCCCATGGGGCGATTAAAATAGGTGCAGAAACAAGCTTTTTTTTTCAAGTTCATCAAAAGCTACTTTGCATTTATCATTTAAGTCAAATTTAGCATTTTTTTGCAGCAACTGAGAGAGAGGTACCGCAATTTTGCTAAAGTCCTTGATGAACCGTCTATAAAACCTAGCATGACCAAGAAAAGATCGAATATCTTTTACGCAAGTAGGATATGGTAGCGAAGAAATTGCTTCAATTTTCGCTCTATCTACTTCTATACCCTTTTTTGAGATTAAATACCCTAGAACGATTCATTCATTTACCATAAAATGGCATTTTTCAAAATTTAAAATTAAATTTTTCTCAATGCATTTTCGTAAAACTTTTTCAAGGCTAGCCAAACAATCATCAAAGGATCCTCCATAAACAATGAAATTGTCTATGAAAACTTCCATGTATTCTTCTAAAAATTTAGAGAAAACTGCCATCATGCAATGTTGGAAAGTTCCAGGAGCGTTACACAATCCAAAGGGCATTCTTCGGTATGCAAATGTACCAAAAGGACATGTGAATGTGGTTTTGTCTTGGTCCTCAGGTGAAATTGGTACTTGGAAATATCCTGAGAACCCTTCCAAAAAACAATAATGCGACTTCCCCGCTAGCCTCTCAAGCATTTGATCAATAAAAGGCAAGGGAAAATGATCTTTTTGTGTGGCATCATTTAATTTCCTATAGTCAATGCACACACGCCAAGAGTTTTGAACTCTTGTGGGTATAAGCTCATCTTTTTCATTACTCACCACTGTGATCCCACTCTTTTTTGGCACAACATGGATAGGGCTAACCCACTCACTATTTGAAATTAGATAAATTATCCCTGCACTCAATAATTTGGTGATCTCTTTTATTACCACATCCAATATCAGGTGATTCAACCTCCTTTGGGGTTGCCTAACAGGTTTTGCTTCTTCCTTCAAAAGAATTCTATGCGTGCATATCAATGGGCTAATCCCTGGAATATCTACTAAGGTCAATCCTAACGCCCTTATATGTTTTCTCAATACAGCTAACAATTTCTCTTCCTCTTTTTTAGATAAAGATTCAGCAATTATAACAGGAAGAGTATTATTAGTCCCTAGATAAGCATATTTTAAATTAGAAGGTAGGGGTTTCAATTCTAGGGTATGAGATTGCACAATTGAAGGAATCAACTTATGAAGCTCAAGCGAGTTGAGATCACTTCCCTGGTTAATTGAGGTGTCCTTGCGTTCTTTTAGCTGTCCAGCTACCAAACGTCTTTTCAACATTAATAGGTTTCTCCATTTCAAAAGAATCGTCTTTACTTGCGTTGTGCTTAGACTCGGTGTCTAGCTCACTCGGCTGCTCATTTTGAATCTGTGAAACAGGAAGTAAACATTTCAGTACAATACATTGTAGACATGTTCCTATCCTCTCACACCGAGTATAATGATGCAAAAGATGATAGCTCCTCATACTCTACCATTGAGGCAATAGACGAAATGTTTAATTGTATAAATCCATCCTCAAACTTAAACATGAGACAAGAACTTTCAATTATCATATTATCCGCAAGAATGGTATGGGATGGGTGAGAATATGAATGAGTATGTATGGTTATGATGCATGTATATGTTGAAATTTAGATGAATGAAGTGAATGAAGTGTGAAAATGGTATGTTCGCTGCGGCTAAATATGAATTACGTCGCGGTGAAAGGTACCCGAGAGGGTATCTCTCATTCAAAATTGCAAGTTTCGTCGTGGCTAAAGTCAATTTTGGTCGCGGCGAAGAGTACCCAAGAGGAATCTCTTTGTGGAAGCTCACATTCGTCGCGGCTTAACTTGAAGTTGGTCACGGTGAAATGGTGAATTTTATGTAGAATGCAGCAGAAACAGGTGTATTCTACTATGCAATGGTAAGATATAAACAAGCTATTTCTATACTATGAACAAAGATGCAGAACTATCAAACAAAAACACAATCCAACAACTAATGGCACTTAGCATCCCCGGCAACGGCGCCAAATTCTTGATCCGACTAAGCCATAAAATGTAAACTTAGATCATTGGTTAGCCTTAAAAATGGATCGAGAATATTAATTTTGATTTCCAAGGATTGTATAGTAACAACCCCAGGGTCGTTCTCTTCGGAAGCTAGTCGCGTACCAAAAGTCCTTAGCTTGTGATTATGTTCGTGATGCAAATGCAAATGGTTTCTTAATTCAAGATCAACTATGTACCTAATGCAACTACAAAATTGAAAACTTGTTTTTGGTATTTTCAGGCTGTAGTGAAAATTAAGGCAGATTTGGATTGAAGAGGGAGTGTTATGGTGGGTTCCTCTTGAAAATGAATTAGGTCATCATAGTTCGCAAAAGATTAGGTAGAGTATCGACTTTCGCACTAAGTTTTCGAAATCACAAACCCTAACAATTCGTATGGGCCTGCAGCATCATACGATGATCTCCTTCTAAATCCCCACATGACTTGTTAGGTCACGAATAACATGCAATAAACTCCATTCCACGAAATCCTTGAAGCGCTCTTAGTATGTGTACGGAAATCACAAAGTGACAAAATCAACTCCATGCATGTTGACTCTAAAACCAAGCACAACTAGGATTATAGAAGAGAACAACAAGACTTCATTGAATAAACAAAATGAACTCCATTTCATTTTGTCAATCACAAAACAACTCTATATACAATAATCCAAGTTTGGCTCAACCGAGGCCAAGTATTTACATATAAATCATAAAGTCCAACTCGGATTCTAAGTAATCCATAATGTAAATACAGATTGAAAGTAAATACTCCCCTTTCGGCACTTCAAACTCCGGCTGACTCCATCTTCAAGAGGATGGAGATGCTCAGCTCCTCATAGATGATGGAAACAGGCTCTGAATGGATGAGTGAATCATGATGAATGGATGAATGGTGAAGGTGATGGATGAAGGTATGGTTTGGAGAGTGTGTAGATGAGAGAAAATATGAGAGTGTGTTTGTTTCTGCCTTTCTTCCTCAGCATCCTTCTTTTCTTCTGGTCGAAAATGACCCAATTTAGCATTAGAAACCGTCATGAGTCAAATCTCTAAAGCTGGGTCGGGTTAATTTCCATCTGGATTAAAAATCTGGTGCTGATACGCGATATTCGCCGCGGCGAACCTCTCCCGAGAGTTCTTTGTCTGCTTGATTGAACTTTAGCTACGGTGAACTATGATTACACCGCGGTGAAATTATCCAGAGCTGCTTCCCTTGGCCTTTTGTAAGGAGTTCCTGAAATGAAGTAGCAAATATGGGCATTATCATTTGCTCATGATGCAATTTAGGCACAATAAATCGTTATTCGTTGCATAGGTGCCCAAAATCACATTAATCCAAATCAATAACTCCTAGTATACATTTAAGCACAAAAAGGTCATGTATGGGCTAAAATTGACTCTAAGACTTCGAAAATTCAAGTAGAAAATTAATATAAATAAAGCTCAATCAATAATCCTATAAATGATTTCAAAAAGGGAAAGAAGATAAATGGTGGTAGAAGATATCTTAATTATTTTCAAAAGAATCTGTTCATTCTTTTGAACCATTTGTTTTATGTAATTATTATAACGGAAAAGGTCATCATACAACATCATGTTATTTTAAGAAAATAAAACCTTAAAAACCTATAAATGGATACCTGAAGGAACTTATGAACCAAAAATCTCTCTCACTAACCCATCAACAAAGAGAAGTTGAATATCCAACTCTGTGATCCAAGGGAAGGTAATTGCTACACTCTTGATTTAGAAAATGCCTTCAGTAATTCTTGTTTCATTAGTCAAGTTTATAAGAGTCGTCTATGGCACAAATAGTTACCCCACGTTAACATGAATCAGCGAGACCGATTAATCAAAAAATTAGTTAGTTCAATGGCTTCCAAAATTAAGTTTAAAAAATGACTTAGTTTGTGATGCTTGCCAAATGGGAAAGTAGACAAAATATTCTTTTAATATGAGAATGAAGGAATAAACCATTGTTGATACCTTGTTTTAATAATAACAAAATTGTGCTAAGAGTTTGTAAAATGATTTTTGAGTCTCAAGTTTCAAAGTTTTGATTCAGTGCTTCTTGAAAATACTCGAGTATTTTTGTCAAAGTATTGACAGTACTCAAGCATTGGAATTCAAAGCTGCAGCACTGCATGGTTTGAACTGAAGAAAATTTAGTGCTTCCAGGCAATACTCCAAGTATTGACATGAAGTGTTGTCAATACTCGAGTATTGGAATGTAGTGCTCGAGCACTGTGTTTTGAAAAGAAGTTTTAAACAATACTCTGAGTAAACACTTCAAGCATTGGCATAGAGCAATGCCAACGCTCGAGTATTGCAAGTCAGTACTCGAGCATTAGGCTAAAACAGGGCTTACAAACAATGCTGTAATGAAGTACTGCAAGTATTGGCTGACAGCAGAGCCAATGCTTGAGCACTGTATTTAAGCACTCGGGTGTTGACTGATCTTCTCAACACTGTCAGACAATACTTCCAGCATTGGTTAACAGCATAGCCAATGCTCAAGCACTGCAAATGCAGTACTTGAGTGTTGAGCCTTCTGTTAGTGCTGTCAAGTAATACTTCAAGTAATAGCTTCCAGCAAAAGCCAACACTCAAGCACAGTTTCCCGCACTCGGGTATTGAAGTTTTTCACACAACACTGGAAGCTAACACTGCAAGCATTGACTGCAAGCACTGCCAATACTCGAGCACTAACTTTCAATACTCGAGCATCTGGCTGAAAGTTTTCACTGTTCACCAGTACTCACTAATTATGCTCCAGCATTTACTTCCAGCATTTATAACACTCGAGTATCATAATATAGCACTCGAGTAATATAAATTCTCAAAACTTATATTCCAACACTGGCACAAAATACTCGAGTAATCATTGGAAGCATTATCAATACTCAAGCACTGAGATTTCTTACTCGAGTATGATTCTTTTTCAAACACTTTCATGCATCACTCGAGTAGCAAGTCAAAGTACTTAATTCTCTTTGAAAATTTTCAAACAACACTCGAGCATTAAGAAAGTTATGCTCAAGCATTGCTACTCTGACAGCTTGATGTCTGACACTCTCAACCTATGCTATGCACATACTTTTCTTATCTCTGTAACGACATTTTTGAATATTAACTACTCTCATAAATGCAGAAGCTTGAAACATTTAATGAAGAAAGAAGCACAAATCCGAGGCACGGAGACTTCAACATTCTTCTGCAACATTCGCCGTCGTCCACATCAGTAGCATTAAATGCCATTAATGGAGAATCCAAATGGTCGACGTTGAGAGTAACAGCTATTAAATGGAGTCTAACAGACATTGAAGAAACTCTCAACTATAAAAGGAGAAGTATTCAATACAGAGAAGAAGTGATAACAAATATTCTGAGCATTAAAAAGCCACATTTACTACATTCTCTGTAATCTTTCATTAATTCTTTCTGAGCTTCATTATTTGCCATCTACTCTTTCGAGAGAGACATCTGAGGCTAAAATACTATGTAAAGTTGTGAGAAATTCAAGGATGGGGCCTTGAGTAAACTGGGCTAAAAGTGAGATAGAAACAGAGAGTGTGAGACTCTGTTTTAGTAAGAAGTGAAAGGGGGAGTGAATTCCCAGACTTTACAGGCTTATGAAGCCTTGTTCATTTGTTGATAGTGGATTTGCAATTCTCAGGGGTGTTTTGAGGATTGGACATAGGTCAAGGAGATGGAATCAGTATAAATCTCTTTGTTCATATTTCTTCCTCTCTCGGTGACTTTGCTTTTTAATTCTTTGATTTTTAAAGTGCTTGATTTTTATATTAGACCAATTCACCCCCCTCTTGGTCAAATCATATTCTAACAACCATAACCTCTCACCTTCAAGGACTCCTCAACATAATGGATGATCCAGCCACGTTTGAAAGTATAAACTTGTATTGTTGAAGGCCCTAGAAACGGATCAAAACAATTGTGATTTCCAAGGACTGTACTATAGGGTACAACCCTAGGATCGTTCTCTACGGACCCTTAGGCGCAATTAGTTCAGTTAACTTGTTAATTAATTTGTTGTAATGAAAACGGGTGGTTTGTTTCAAAAAATCAAATCCTAATGGAAATACTTAAAATAAAACTTCTTTTTGGATTTTGAATTGTGGGATAGCAAAAGAAAACAAGTGATGAATTGAAAAAGGCTTTTAGTGATTAAATCCCCTTGGAAATGGTTTTAACTATGATAGTTCGTAAATGATAAGGTGGAGTAATGGTTTCGCATAAGTTTCGTAATCAAAACCCCAACAACCCCCTGGGTCAGAAATTCCATACAATGAAGTCCATCCCATGAAACCCTTTAAAAGCACTTATTGTGTGTAATGAAGTTGCTAAGTGAAAAGTCCAATTCAAAACATTGTCATCTCAAATATCAAGCAGAATTAGGAAGATAAGAGAGAATAACAAAGATTGCATTAAATAGAATAAATCAAACATAGAATAAATCAATACACAGATTAATCCAAAATTTAGCTACAATCGTAGTCAAGTATTTAAGTATAAATGACTAGTTCTAACTCAAGAATTAAGTAATCCATAACAAAAATACAGATTGAAATTAATACTCCCCTTGTTAAGCACTTGAACTCATGCCTTCTCTATCTCCAAGGGGAAAGGTGTAATATCCATGATTTTTCTGCTAGCTGGTATAAATGATAATCTGTTAATTACAAAATGAATTAGAATTCACAAATAGATAGTTCGTAAAAGGAATAAAGTTATAAGCTGAAAGTCGCAGAATCAAATTTGGCCTAGTGGATGAAAGCCGGTAGGAATAATAAAGTTAAACGTGCTTACCCTAAGGAAATTTCAGGATGGGTGACCCCTGGGATGTTGTCCCAGGAATCAGAAACCAAAAGATCAAGGGCCAAAAGGTTTAGAGCAAAATGGGAAATTATGAAAAGTTAGACTGTGAAAGGGCATTTTGGTTATTAAGATAAAGTATAAGGGTATTTTGGTCATTTGAAAAAGTCAAAGTCAAAGTCAAAAAGTCAAAAAGTTGACCAAAAATCAGAAAAAGTCATAGATGCCCAAAAGATAGAGCAGAACTCCCTGAATACCAGAAATTCAACTGATTGTTGAAATTCAGTCAGGATAGGGAATTATGAAATTTTAAAGATTTAAGGTTGAAAATATTTATTTAAGGTATCAGGAGTTCCCTAAGACAAAAAACCAGAGTCTATGAAAATTCAGTGGAATTTATAGTATTTTACAAAGTTATTGCCCAAAGTACGATTAAGGCGATTTTCCCGAAAATGAGGAAAAATGCCCGAAAAATCCCCAAAAATATAATTTATTACAAAAATTAATTTGAAACAATTTAGAAGGTTTTTTGGGGAAATATGAAGGGCTAGAATATCAATGAAAAATATAGAAAATTATAAAGCCCTAAAAATGTTTTATTCTAAAACTGCTCATTTTCAGAAGTTTTCGGCAGGATAAAATAATCCTGTTAATTTTGGATGGATCAAGGGAAAATTTGAGGATGATGATTTGAATATATTTAAGAGGGAATTATGGAGATTAAATAAGGATGAAAATATTTTCAGAAAAGTAGAAAAAGATTTACCGGAATAGAGTTATGTTTACCGGTAAAAAGTGTAGTCGGTAGAAGTAACTGAAGGGGATCCAGTTTGATTACTCCAAGCAGATTTCTAACCCCTTAGTTACAGCCATAATGATGCCATTTAAGTGACCAATAAGAGTAAGGAAAGTGGCACACATGTGGGAGCAATTTCCACCCTTAGATTAAGCTTATGAGTTAAGATTTCATCTTGGCCTTTCATGTTATTTCAAGGGAATTATTAAACCCAATTTCTCCTCCATTCCCACCACCATTTGGCCGACTTTCAAGGGAATTATTAAACCCAATTTCTCCTCCATTCCCACCACCATTTGGCCGACTTTCAGCAGCAGAAAAGTGAGAGCAAGGGATGCCATTTTTGAAGGAGAAAGAAGAGAAAAACTTGAAGAATATTAAAGGTAAGAGGAGATTCTACCTAAAGCTATATACCAAAATCTTCCTCTCAACTTCTTCTGCAACTTCCATGGATTGGAATTTTGATTTGAGCTCTCTTTCTCAAGTTTGGATACTTAGGGTTCTTGAGAGCAAAGTGAGAAAGAGAGGGATTTAGAGCTATTCGTTGATAATAAAAGCCTCCTTGTGTTGTAAGGAGTGTTTTGATATATATATATATATTGTGGTTGTTTGAGTTTGTTTTGTGATTTTGTAAATTTAGGAAATCATGGAGTTTTAGGGGAGATGCTGACCAATTTTCCATTTGATGTAGGAGGACTAAAAACAAGTTATACCATGCTTGAATATGATTTTGGAAACAAGAATCAAGTGTTATTGGTGATGAAAGTTGAAAAATTCATGTTAAGGATTTTGGTGGAAACCTCTTGGCCGTGACTGGTTCAGGGGGAAGGAAGTTTCTTTTAATGATTTTAATGTTTCCAATGAGTCCAAAATGAGTTTTTGCGTAGGGTAAAAGTGGTCACAAGTATGTGGAATCATTGGAAGACATTAGTGACAAGTTAGGGTTATTAATGTTCTTAAAGTTCAAGAGTTGGTTCAAGGGATTTTTGCTTTGGTTTTTGCTTTGGAAATGGCTTGAAATTAATGGCCATGGTGTTGTTGATTATGTAGGTAAGTGTTTGGTGCAAGAGGATAAATTTCTAAGTGGTCAAGAAAGCTTGAAAATTTAAAGGGAAAGTTAAAGAGTAAAGGTAGCAATACCTTATAACTTAACTTTATGTTGTGAAATTGTATTGAAACTTTACATGACTTATTGTATGAAAATGAAAGTGTGAATATGTGCTTGATGTGCTATGGCCATATGCATATTCATGTCTCATGTGCACATTCATTTATTATGCATTCACACTTATTATGAAACATGTCATGCATTTTATGAAACTTGTTAGAAAGGTTTGCTACTGGGATTTCTTTGAGATCTCACTCTCCGCCACTAACAATTTTTAGGTGGAGGCACTCACAAGGGTAAAGAGAAAATGGTTGATGCATGAGATAAATGTAGGTGTATAATGTTGTGGACTTTACTAAGAACTTTATGCAATTAGTTTAAATGTTGTAATGTGTTATGTAATGTGATAGGTGAATGTACCATGGCCTCATGTTAATTAGTTTATGCTTTGAGAATACCTAATTACATAGGTTAAAATGGTTAACAAAGGTTTAGAAATAAAAAAAATGGTAAGTTATGAAGTTAAGAAGAGTAGAAATTTGGTTAAGTGTTGAAAGTAAAGTTGGTCATTTGCCCTAATTTACCCTGTCGGAGATCATAGCAAATGAACTTCAAATGAACTGAAATTTTATGGAAAAATAGTTCACATTGCAATCTTTAAAACAAGATCAAAATGCAATTTTTTACAGAAAGTTATGACTGTCCAAAGTTGGTGAAAAATCACAAAAAATCCTGGGAAAATGAAAAATTACAATATGAACAGTGGTTTTCACGAATGAATATGCACCAACTGGACAAGTTTTTGTTCAAGTGAGTATTTTTCCCTCATAAAGGAATTTGTAAGATTCAAATAGAAGTTGGAACCCCTCATTTTCAATTTTTTTAGAATTAGTTATCAATTTTTAAAGTTGGCCCGAAAAACTATGAATGATAACTTTCCAAACAACTAAGTTTCCAACTTATTCCTTTTTGACAATGTAAGTTGTTTAAGGCAATTATTTGGTTCCAAATCATTACAATGGAAGCTAATAGGGATAAATAAGAGGTGTTACAAAAGGAGAGGTTTAGTTGTTCGTATGGTCCAGTTCAACAAACTCCATGGAAGAATGAGCAGGCACCATTGGTTGGAAAATGAAGTGAAAGTGGACGCTAGGGTTAGAATATGAGTAGATAGGATGAACATCTTTGGCTGCTGACCTCCCTCCTGCAAATGCCACAAAATTTACCCTAAATAGGGTCTCCTAACCATGATAGGTCGAAATTACAAAGTGGGTTTTCTTTTCATTTCAGGTCTGAACTGCATTGTTGATACGCAATATTCACCACGACTAACTTGAGGTTTTGTGGCAGTAAACCTCTCCCGATAGCACTTGCTTACCTGCTTGAGTTTAGCCACGGTGAAAGCTTCAAGAGCTGCTTCCTTTCAGTCTTTGCTAGAGTTCCTGAAATAAAATAGCAATGATTTGAAGTATCGCTTGCTCATAATTAGAATTAAGTGCAAACATATCATATTTAATGGTAATTGCATATAAAATCAAGCTAATCAAGATCAGCAACTCTTGTTTCCTAATTAAGCACAAGTAGGGTCACGATTGGCCAAAATGCACTCAATACCTTGAAAACCTCAGCAAAACTAAATAAGAAATATAGCTCAATCAATGGAGTGGTAGAAAGAAAGAACCGAGCACTCGCAAATATAGCAAGAGCAATTATGAAAGAGAAGTAGGTTTCTCATGTCTTCTAGGCCGATGCAATCAACACAACTTACAATATATCCAATCGAGCCTACATCATATTATCACTAGGGAATCTCTATATAAACTATTCAAATGAGTGAAACCGGATTTATCACACCTTCATACCTTCGGTAGCAAATGTTTATCCACAATAATGGGAAGGATAACATTGGTAAATTCAATCCTAGATCTGATTAGGGTGTTTTCTTAGCTATTCAAATAAAAGTAAAGCTTTTAGAGTTTCAACAAACATACATGTGTAGTTGAAGAATCAATACATGTAGTGTTCGCTGAAACTGAACCTCAAACAAAACCTTCCATTAATGATGAATAAGTTATTATTTCAAAAGGTTTGAAAATGTAAACAAAGATCGTTTAACAGAAGATCATCCATCACATGATGTTGAGGAAGATCTATCGGATTAATATCATCAATCCCCTCAACCTTTCTTGGTCAAATGATACCCCTTATGGAGAAATAACATGGCCTAAGAATATCACTTCAGTCAACCAGAATTCACACGTATAATTATCCCTCTTTCAACATATCTAAAACCATTCTCAAATGCCTATTATGCTCTTCAAAAGACTTAGAGTACACCAATATGTTGTCAATTAAGATTGCAACAAATTGATCCAAGTAGTGTTGAAAGATACAATTCATGTAATCCATGAAAACTACAAGGGCGTTGCTCAGAACAAATGGCATCACTAAAAATTCAAAATAACAATATCTAGTTCTGAAAGTCATCTTTAGTATATCCTCATCTTTAACTTTGAGTTAATGATATCTGTAACAGATTTTCAAAACTAGATGTTAAAACTTGAAGTTTGCAAAATAAGTTTTGAAATCAGTTAAAAAACTTTCAGTTAGAACTCGAGTTTCAAAAGGAAGTTTTTGAATTAGTTCAAAAACTCGAGTTCCATAACATGTAATATAAAACTTGATGTTTCAGCTTTAAGTTTTTCATCATGTTATATAACTCGAGTTTTGTGTTTCATAGACCTCTATCTGGGAACATGCTTTGATAGAACTCTAGTTCCAGCTTTCCAAAACTTGAGTTTTATAGAAATTGCACTGAAAACTAGAAGTTTAGATTAAAGTTTTACGTAACTCGAGTCTAGGATTTCAGAACTCGAGATTCTTGCATAATAAGATTCTGACTGAGAACTTGCTTTATTAAAAATCGAGTTCCAATTTTTCAAAAGTCAAGTTTTACAAAACTTGAATTGCAAATGGGAAGTTTTGGTTAAGATGTTTACACAACTAGAGTTCTGCCTTTTAAAAACTTAAGTTCCATGCCTTTCAAATGATTGCTAGTTCAAAAACTTGATATGCAAAATTGAGTTTCAAACAAAAGTTTTACAAAACTCGAGTTTGGTTTAGGAAAACTTAAAGTTCCACCACATGACTCTTAAAACCTCTTCAGACTCAATGTTTCAAAACTCAAGTTATGAGGTTTTGGAAAACTAGAGTCTTCACCTATTTGACATGGCTTTTGACACAACTAAACCTATTGTTTACCGAAGCTTTCCTCATTTATACTTAGCCCACAGAATATAAAATCTTGTCATTGTCTAGCCCTTAAAAATGGATCAAAAAAATTGTGATTTCCAAGGATTGCACCGGGTGCAACCCTAGGGTCGTTCTCTCTGGAGCTATTTGTGTACAACTACTTACTAGCTTGCGTTGAGGTTCACTTTGCAAATGAAATCCGTTTTCTTTGATTCAAAATTACTATATACCTAAAGCTAATTACAAAATAAAACAAAACTTCTTTTTGGTATTTTTGATTTAGAGAAAGCAGTGAAAACAGAATTGAAGTGTAAAGTGTGGATATGAAATTCCTTTTGAAAATGAATCAAAATATCATAGTTCACAAAAGATTAGAAAAAGTATTGATTCTCACACTAAGTTTCGTAATGAAAACCCCAACAACTCGCTGGGTTAGGAATTCCATGTAATGAACTCCATTCCATGAAACCCTTTAAAAACATTTAATGTGTGTACGGAAATCGCAAGGTGACAAATTCAACTCAACACATCATTGTCTCTATACACAAATAGGAAGAAGAGAACAACAAAGATTTTATTGAATAGGCAGAAGTGAGACTTCACTCCACCACGTCAATTACAAAATAAGTTAAATACACAAATAATCCAAGTTTGACTCTACCGAGACCAAGTATCTACGTACAAATTACAAGTTCTAACTCAGAAACAAAGTAATCTATAACATAAATATAGATTAAAACCAATACTCCCCTTTCGGCACTTCGAACTCAGGCTATCTTCATCTCCAAAAGGAAGGGAGATGCTTAGCTACCCATATGGTGTGAAATCGAACTCCAAATGGATGATTGAAGCATCACAATGGATTATTGACGAAATGGAATGGTAGTAGGATTTTGATGAGTAGAGAGAATGAAAAATTGTGGATGGAATGGTTCTCTGCCTCCCATTCCTTTAGCTCCTTCGACACTTACCCTATTTAGGTCATAATAACTGTCTAGGGTCAAATCCAAGAAGGCGGATTGGGTTTATTTTCCTTTTGGAGCCTGGTTAGTTGCAGCTGCGCGATATTCACCACGGCGAACATGAGGTTTAATCACGGCAGACCTCTCCCGAGAGTTCATGCTCGTCTGTTTTGAACTTTAGCCGCGGTGAACTGTGAATTGCGCTGTGGCGAACTTCTCCAGAGCTGCCTCCTCATGTTCTTATTCAGAGTTCCTGAAATAGAATAGCAAATATTTGAAGTATCATTTGCTCATGATATAATTTAAGCACAATTGTATCATTATTCATAGCAGATGCACCAAAATTACACTAATCCAATTCAACAACTTTAAATCTCAAATTAAGCACAAGAAGGGTCATGAGGGGCTAAAATTAAATCAAAAACCCTGGAAATCCAAGTACGAAAGTGGTATAAATAAGGTTCAATCAACAAGCCCTCATAAATGCCCTTTTAGTTCTTTCATTAAACATATATAGGTTAACTAAGAATGTCTCCAAGCATTAATGATGTCTCTGTTATCGACAGTTGAGCTACGTTAAATGAAGTATTAATGGCAGACTAATGAATGATGTAGCTATGAGTAACAAATACAAGCTTCTCTCTAACGAACATTTAATCTCAAAGCAACGGGTAATGAGTGCATACTTGACTGTAAATGAAGAGCATTGAAGATAGATAAGTATTGATGAAAATAAGCATTAATACGCACTTATTCTCTGCAGTTATAGTCACTGTTATTTTGTTCATAAACCTTTATGAGTCTTAGTGTTTTATCATCTACTCTTTCTAGAGAGTTTAAATTGTAAATTCCTTTGGCGTGCCCTGTCTCACGAATCGCAAAACAGTGTCGTTGGTAAACCTTGAAAATTTGCCAAGAATTAAATTTATAATCTCCAAGGGTTGTGTAGTTTCAACCCAGGGTCGTTCTCACCGGAAGCAAGTCGCGCACCAAATAGTTATTAGCTTATGCTTGTGTCCGCTATGCAAAATGCAAATGGGGTTTCGGTTTGAAATTAACTATTCTACTAATCTAAATACGGAAACTAAAACTTGTTTTTGGTATTTTTGATATTGAGGAAGGAAAATTAG
>JANTPZ010139900.1:0-21170 GCA_025593235.1 Vachellia pachyceras | reverse complement strand
TCTCCTCCTTCATGTTCACATTTGAGTTGTAGTGTAGTGTAGGTGCACTACTACCACAAGCCCATAACTATACTAGCTCAGTACAAGTATATTTTTGGTATCCTCAAGTATTTATACTCCCTCCTTTTACAAGCGAGGCTTTGTATTTAAGAGCGGAGGATATATTTTTGTTGGTTCAATTGTGTTGAGAAATACAGATGGGTTACGTGAAGGTGGAATAATCTGACCTGAATTGTGAGAGAATTGAGGATGTGGGACCTTGTGGGTTAGATGCCCTTGCTGAGGTCTTTGGTATGTGTGGTAGTTCTGAAAAGTAACCTAGCTTTGTGGGTAATTGGGTGTGATGTTGGAGGAATCTTCTTGTTACGGCTGTGATTTGGCACTTTGAAAACTTTTGTTGGAAGCCAAATGGTATTGGTGAATGGTGAAAGGTGGATAGATAGGTAGATACTGTTTCCTAATATCTTCAACTGTTGTTGAACGGATTTGAAGTGAGCATAATGGCTTCCATTGAGGCCGCCAAGATAAAAGCTTTTTTTTTGTTTTTTTCTCCCCACTTTTTATTTGCTTCTGGGTGGTGTTTGTTTTGTTGTCCTTTTTCTTGGAATTGGCTGTGATATTATCGAACATTTCTTTTGGGGTATGTGTGTTTTGTGTCAAGAGAGGTCCAAAGTCCAAGCTGACATCAGCCGTGCTACTCCTTTTGGTCTCTTTCACATCACCTCCACCTAGTACTTATAGTAGGTAGGTAACTTTTGGTTTGTTAGTTTCCTGATACAGGTACGAGGTGGTTCTTTCTGTTGCTCGACACCATGCACAATTGCACTCACACATACATTATTAGAATACTCACTGTTTCTTGCAGGCGTATAATTCACTGCTTTTCATTCCTGATATTTATAACTTGAGCTACTTTTCTGAAATAAAAATCTACTTTCTGATCCAAAAGGCGTGAAACTTCAGTTCTAAAATTGATACGCAGCTGTTGTATACAAGATACACATGCACACACATGGATGCAAAATGATTTTGGTAACGTAAATTTCTCTTCTCTTATTCCATTTGGTAAATATATTTTTTTTGGTGTGGGGGGGGGGATCTCCTTTTTTTGTTCCTTTTCTTTTCTGTGTAAATTTTACTTCTGATAAGCGTCTATGCACATACATATGTTCCTTCTTTTAACAATTTCTGGTTCAAGTCCTGCTACAAGAAATATGTTTTTTTACTCAACAGAGTTGTAATTTTCACGTTAACAACTTTTCATCTGTATTACTCTTGGAAAATTGAAGTCGTGACATTAACTGGTTAAACTCAAGCATGATGTACCAAAACTTTTAAAGCTTTTTTTTTTAAAAAATAACTGCAAATATTGAAAAGAACATTTAGGAGGGGCTTCTCAAGTCTAATTGTTCACAGTACGTTCTCTCTATGACAAGGATGAGGGTTTCTTATACTAGAAACTCTCGAGATTTATTATCGTTTCCATTTTCATAGGAACATTATCGTGTTTTATATCATGATTAATTATTTATAATTCTTACCTTTGGTTTTTTCAGGTGAATGGGTTGCATGCTCCGTAGGTGCTAATTTTACACCCCATATAATCACTGTCAATACTGGGGAGGTGTGTGGCAGAAACTTTTAATTGTTTATAATAATCATTTTGGTTTATATTATGTAGGTATATAGATTCAGAATTAGGTAATTACCAGAACATTCTAGGCACATATGTAAGCCCTAAATCTTTCTAAGTTGCCTCTTTTACGGCTTCATTTTTTCTGGAGGTGACCAATCCTATGTTACATGCATTTATTTCAATGTATGATGCAATAGCTATACATACCGTGATAAACAGGAGATTGATTACAAAAAGGTTTAAAAATAGATTATAGATTAATTAGCTACTTTATCTTTGTAATTTTCTTTGGGATAATATATTCTCTTGCCTTCTGTTATAACTGAAAAAATGTATATAATAGCGAATAGTCTTCTTTTGGTTATCTTAGGACGTTACCATGAAGATAATATCATTTTCTCAGCAAGGACCACGAGCTATATGTATTCTTTCTGCTAATGGTGTCATATCAAGCGTCACTCTTCGTCAACCTGATTCTTCTGGCGGCACTTTGACCTATGAGGTGTGGCTTCTTTAACTCAATGAAGAACTATGGAGTTCATTATTGATGATCTTTTTTTATTGGCATAATTTTTTGACTGTTATGAAGATATTATAACTCTTCTTTGGTACTTTGACTCATAATAATTGTTATGATAAGTATTATTATTGGCATGCGGAGATCACTTTTGGGCTGTCACTGATATACTTTCATGATCTGAGATTGCTGCCACCATTGGCTTCAAATTTTTTGGTTTTTCTTTAATAGCACACCAACTATTTTTCATATATTCATCTTTGGATTTGTAGCTTTTACTCATAGCCTTGCAAAAAAAAAATATTCTGCTTGATCCATCCGCATCATCTTTGCCTCAACCTTGAGTAACCCTTCAATCTGTTCATCTGTTATGAATGCATTGTTATATTATCCTAAAACCAGTGCCGGCTTTGTTTTATACAGGGACGTTTCGAAATCCTGTCGCTGTCCGGCTCCTTCATGCCAAGTGAAAGTGGCGGAACACGGAGCAGATCCGGCGGCATGAGCGTCTCTTTGGCAAGTCCCGATGGTCGTGTCGTGGGTGGCGGAGTGGCAGGTCTATTAGTAGCAGCAAGTCCTGTGCAGGTACCATGTATTTTTTAATTACATCTTTGCACTATTATTCAGTGTAGTGACAAGTACTAACAAGCACGTTATCATAACAAATTTATTGATACTTATAATCTTCTTTCCAACTGATTATTTATCAGGTAGTGGTAGGAAGCTTTCTGGCTGGAAACCAGCATGAGCAAAAGACAAAGAAACAGAAAGTTGAGGTGATAACCACAGCCATACCAACTGCTGTTGTTCCCTTGTCAACTGTTACTGATCCGGTCCCTCTCCTCACCTCTTCGTCATCCTTCCGTGGTGACAATTGGTCTGCCATACCGGCAGATAACAGGAATAACACCGCCACCGCCGCCACCACCAATGCCAACACCAACAATAATAGTAATGGTAACAATAATAATAAGCCAACTGATATTAATGTGTCACTGTCTGGAGGGTAATTTCATCCCATCTGCCACCCGTATTCGTTGCTGAGGACGTTGTAACGGTCCTCCTAATTGATGGGTTGGTTTTTCTATGGTTTATTGTGACTGTAAGGTTATTGACAGTATCTTAGGACCACCTTGTTGGTTTCCGACATTTACAGGCTTCATTTCCTTGTACAATTCAGTTAGGTGATTAGATCTGCCAATGTGGTGTCATGTTTTGATGTATTAGTTATTGAAGTCACGTTTCCTTGGGAGTGATAGACTGTGAAATCCAATCAAGCTATTCCTTTATCTGAATGCGTCTTTGTGCTTGAAGCATCAATGAGTTTCATCCATCTCAATCATTAGATGATTTTTGAGGTGATGTTTTGGGAGTTATCATCAACTCCCAAGATGGGGTTTTCTGTGGTTGATACCATACAAGTGAGTTGATGATTGAGATACAAAATATCAAGAGACTATTTGATCCCAGTGGATTATTAACCTCCAGGAATTAGGAAAGGAAGCATAGCATACTAAAATTGGGAGTCATGATTCGGATGGAAATAACTAAAATGCTGTAGTCGGAATATATCTTGCATGTTATCGTTTGGCCATAATAAAACAGCATTAAAAAAATTTTAAAATCAAGTCATTGATTAAGAATCCGCTAGTTTCTGGCATATTTATCCTGGAAGCAAGTTCTAAGTGATGAGAGATTATACACATTCAAGAAATAATGAAAGAGGGGAATCTTGAGAGTTGAGACATTGTGATTTCAGCATAATTCTCAGTAATCTAAGAAGAAAGCCATAGATTACTATCCAAGGCCAGCTCCTGCATCCTTGCGGGGCGCATCAGCCTTGATGCGGGGCGGCCTGACAATCCGATCAATAAGCCCATATTCAAGAGCCTCCTGTGCATTGAAGCGTTTCATCCTGCTCAGGTCTTTGCTTATCTGAGTAAATGCACTAACGTTAGATTTCAAGCCAATAAAACCAACGTTCTCAAATACAGGAACGATCAGATGAACACCCGAAAGACCAACATCGACACACTCATTAAAAGGATGTATACCATAAAAACGAGTCATAGAAATCCAATAGAGATTGGAAAAGCAGGCTAAATTTAAACCGTGTAAAGGATGCAATTAACAATCCCCATAGAAAAGCTAAAAGCTTTTCCATAGAACTGTTTTTTCTTGTTCCCTGCGCAAGTTAGTAAGGCAAAAACGGTCATGAATATGGCGGAGAGGCTATTATGATCATGACATAAGTTAGCCAGTTCATCTATCTCCATAATTTTCATTGAGCAAACTCACCTTCTCAACAGGCTGACCTGTTTTACTGGCCAATTCATTGTAAAGGTAATCTCTGATCCTAAGAAGCTCATTAGCTTCATTACGGATGTCATCAGCCTGGCAAATTTTTTAATGTCGGTTAGCTTCAAAAAAAAAATCACATTCATTGATTTGAAAGCTGGTGAATGATGTGATCTCGGAGTTAAGGCAGCCTCACCTGACCACGGGCAGATCCTGCTGGAGACTGGAGAGCAATTCTTGAAAGAGGCATTGCAAAGCGGTTGCCCTTAAAGCAGTGGAACATTAGGGTACAGGCCTCAATAAAACGAGCATATAGGGTACACATTGTATTGAAAAGAGCATGAAAATGAACGCGAGAACACAAACGAAATTGGAGAAAAAAACAAAGGAAGCTAGGGACCCAACAAGAATGCTAATATTAATAACAGGAAAGTAACTCAAAGCATACTACTGTCTCTTGTATATTTGATGCAAAGGGAGGATGAGCAATGGAAACAATGTAGCCAAGGCCCAAGGGAAATTGCGAAGGGGAAAAAATTAAAGGTTTCAAAATCCCTATTTAATTCATACTGCACAAGAAATGAAACTTTTCAAAGGAACATCGAGTGCTCGCACATAGCCATGGGAGCAGAGAAAGGGATTTCTTTCTTCTGTTTTGGTTACAGACTCTGATTTAATGTCTCAGTCTAAGGATTGGTACTGGAACAAATTCATGAAACAGATAAAAGCTCTTCTGTAGAGTTGTCCAACCATAAAGGTCAAGCCACGTTCATTGTAAGCGAGGGATATGGAAATCTCAATACATAAACCCCTCCTATGACAGATCTATAGAGCGTCACATTCAAGGGTCAAACATTATCTTGATTTTGTACCTTTTCCCCAGCTGCAAGAAGAAATGCTGCTAGATTATAGGCATAACCAACACAATGGGTGGCAACAGGACTTTGCAAGCTCTGCATAGTATCATATATAGCCATGCTTGGTGTAAGCTGCAATAAGTTGAAAATTTTAGTTGATGTGACCCAAAAAAAAAAAAAGGAAAAAACACGAAAATTTCTAATCATTGAAGACTCACATCTCCACCAGGACCATTAATGTACATATAGAGCTTCCTGGAATTATCTATACTATCAAGATATAGCATAGTTGCCAGTATTTGGTTGCTAAATTCTTCATCTATTTCTTCTCCAATGAAGATAACACGTTCACGATACTGCATCCAAGAATTCGTTGGTTTTCTTAGAAGAGGAATCATTTTTTTTTAAAAAAAAAAAAAGCACACACGCACACTCACTCCGAAAGGGTTAGGAAGATATAGAGGGAACTAGATGTCCACACTATTAACAACTTACAAGGGCATTCCACAGATCAACCCACTGCCAGGTTCCCTCACCAGGCGTTCTGTAGGGAACTCGAGGGGTCCCTATGGGCATCATCTGAATTCGCGCCCTTGTTGCTCTGTGGTTTTTGGACCTGAAAGCATGAAAATTTATGCTTCATGCATTAGTCTATATACTTGTACAATACATAACATTCATGAAGAAAGCTCTTGAGTAAGGGAAACCATGAAGGATCGAAAATGGCATGCTCGTACATTTACAGTATTTAATCAGAACAGGGATACAGGGAAATAAAATGAAACATGGATACAGTAGCCCAAATAATCGCAGAGCAACCAGCCAACCACACCAAAGCGAGCATACTAGGAGTAGGACACGGTTGCTTCCGAAAATGATTACACTGCAAAAGAAAGGAACTATAGCTGGAAATATTTGTTCCTCACTATCCAGAGGTGTCAGTCCACCAGATTCAAGAATTCACTTCTATGGCACCAACCATCAAATTTATTTCTTGCTGGTGAATGGTAATGAATGGAGGAGAGCATACATAAACTTTTCATCCTTTTTAAAGTCAAAGCGTAGCTGAAATCCATCCGAGCATTATACCAGCGTCGCCCCCTAATACTCAAATAGAAAAGAATAGGAAGAGGGATGCTCAAACCACAGGATTACCGCCACTGGAGACTCTTGTGAACTTTTCCGTAAAACTCAGCGGTCAAGTTAGGTTTGCCCACTCCTATAGGACCTAAAATTACAATACAATTATCATCAATTAATGGTGCTATAAATGGTTACAAACCACGCAGAGCTATCAAAAAACAAGTATAGCGCAACGGAAGCAAGCATACCTGCGGATTGAAGTTTCAATCCTGAATAGAGCTTTGTCCCGCAGCTGCTATAGAAAACATACACATAGAACATCAATTGAATACCAATTCTAATGGCCACAAACCATCGCAGATAAAAAGACGGGGAGATAACCTAGGAGGAGCAGAAATCCGTTGCGCGGAAGCAGCGGTATAAGGTGCAACCGCCATTTTAATATAAACGAAGCGTAGAGCGATGAAGAGGAGGGATAAGAGGCTGGAAGAAAACTACGATAGGGAAGTCACTGGTGCCTGCCGCGGATATGCTCCAAGCCTGCCTAATCGCCGTAGTCGTGAGTTGAGATGAACTAATGGCGTATCAATCACCTATCCGGCACCAAAAACGCATATGTCGTCTGGGTCCTCGTCCCACCTTCATGGTTTATTCAACATTCAAAATTATAAAGAGGATAAGAAGAATTTTTATTGATTTGGATCTCTATCATATTTATTACATAACTTTAATATATATATATATAAACATTCACTTTAACTAAAAATTACGTAAAATAAATATAAGCATCAATTTTTATGGACGGATAATATGTAACTATATTGTTATGAAGTAAAAACCCACAAAAGTTATTTATAAGAGATGTTATTATGAATGAGGTATGAAAGGCTAAAAGTTCATAAACATCCATGTATATAATATTTATAATACTGCCATGGATGTCCATAAATAAATATGGTGTATCATTTTTTTTTACCTGAATAATACGGTGTATCATTAAAACCTTAATAAAAAACCCAACGGGGTAAAAATATAGTGAAGGAAAAAAAAACTCAATACAGAGCATTTATTCATATGATTGGATTTCTCTGCCTTCTTTGTACAGTGGTTAGACGAAAAAAGTGAGCTTTTATCCCTCTGACTCTAGATCTTTGCCACCAATCGATAGCTTCGTTGTTCCAAATTCTTTCTAGTTCTGCTTCAACATTCACTACTGTAATAGCTGTCTCTTCTGTAAATCTGCCTTCATAGCACTTTGACAGCATTTTCATCAGATTTTCAATTTGTCTTTTATCATTTGGGAAGGCCTTCTTGCTTCATTCTCTCAATATTTCTTTGCATCTGTCTAACCTTCTTACAATCTCCTTGATTCCATCCACTTCTCTGTCATCTTCAAAGTTCCACCCATTTTTTACCACCTCATTAAAATCCCGATGCTCAATGCACATTTGTTCAAACCTAAAGCATCTTAGGCTTTTTATGCCCTCGAAACACAGCTCAAGTAGCAGTGGGGAGTGGTCAGAACCCACAGGTTCTAAATGGAAGAGTTGTGCTTTAGGGAAATTTTCTCTTAACTCTACATTCCCAAGAGCTCAATCCAATCTTTCTTTAACATGTTCCTCATCCTTGCTCTTGTTACACCATGTGAATCTGTGACCTTTAAAACCCAAATCCATCATCAGGTCACAATCATTTATGAATTGTTGAAAATTCAATACTTTTTTTTAATAGCTCTCCGCCTTCCCCCTTGTTTTTCTTCTTGAGATGCCAAATCATTGAAATCTCCTATGCATAACCATGACCCTTAAACCTCACATGCAAACTCCTTCACCCTACTCCATAAAAATATCCTTCCCCTCTCCTTTTCCTCGTTAGGTCCATACCCTTCTCCAAATTCCATCCTTTTCTAATAATTTATATCACTGTCGGCACATTCGGATTCTTCTCGGAGATCAGTTTACCGATCAACGCTCACCTCCAAATCCCCAATCCTTTTTTCTCCAGATCAGATCGATCTTTTGTTCCTCCTGTCGAAGATCTGAAAATTCCGTACTCATCTTTCCTCCAAAACTCCTAGCTTCGCACTCTTATTGCAATATACAACAAAGAGGCCACTCTTTCTTCTCTTCGTCACATGGGCAAATGAACACCACGAGATCTCTCCTTCTTCACCGCCGTAAAGAATGGCAACGCAAGAAAGTACGACTTCCAACGATAAACGTCGCACCTAACTCCCACAGCGGAGAGAGAAAACGCTGCCTATATATACAAAATGACGTTTGTGTTGAGATACTAAAGAAATATAAGAAATTATTTTTCGTACTATCTTCTTCTCTACACTTTTATATCACTTATTTTTTAAGTTTGTCCTTCTTTTCATAACAGTCCTTAGCGCCTCCTAGCATTGAACTCATTTTTTCAGAATATGTATCTTATTTACTAAATACAATTCTGTTAAAGGCGCTATTTCACAAAAAAAGTGAATATCTCTTTCAATAAAATCCATGAAATATTTCGTTATATTAAAAATTTACATGCCAATTTCCAATTAAATCGATGTTTTACGTCAACAAGGCATCCTTCCCCATTACTATATTAAGTGAACTTTACAAAAGTTGCATTTTATTCATGTGTTAATCGATAGTGCATCAAACATTATCCCGCGTAAAGAATTAAATCTTCTGCATGGCTGCACCATTCACCATGACCACTAACTTACATTAAACGGCACTAGTTATTGTGGAATTCAAATTTGAGCATCCAAACATATTCAAGCGCCCGCATGAATAGATGAGCATTTCAGCCTCTCATGTTAATTGAGACCTACCATTTTGAGGAGCCCACATATCTGATTTGGGGGGGGGGGATAAAATTGGTATGAACAGCAGTGAATACGATAAAAGTACCGAATAACTTCACCAAAAGCAAAAGAAAGTTTTGGAATTAAAGTAAATAACGAAATCCACAGAATTTGGTTATAAAGGGAATTTCGTTACAATAAGTGTGGTACAAATACTATCCTAACTCTCAATAAGATATTTAGCTGTCCAGTGCATGCAAGAAGCTATGATTTAATACATGTATATGAGTATATCGAACGTAC
Organism: Vachellia pachyceras; assembly: GCA_025593235.1. Taxonomy (NCBI): domain Eukaryota; kingdom Viridiplantae; phylum Streptophyta; class Magnoliopsida; order Fabales; family Fabaceae; genus Vachellia; species Vachellia pachyceras. Next base: position 11,676 of record JANTPZ010139900.1, on the reverse strand, counting down.
AGGGTGTACGATCTTATTTCAACAATCAAAACCCCGCAATTCATCAAAAACTTAAAAATGTACAGGTTAAGGAAATAGTTATTTGGTATCTACCATCAAGGTCTGGAAACTTTGTTGTGCTGGCTGCGGGTACTTCTAGGTAGCACTCCATAATACAATCAACTGTCTTCAATTACTCATCGTCATCCAGGGATGTGTAGATCATCCTGCAACAAAATAATCATTAAGAATTAGATCATCCTCTTTAATGAAGAGCTCAAGATTAATATGAGCAAACGTCTCCATACCAAAATATGGAGAGGAAAAGGATGAAAACAAGATAGAATAGTTTGACAAGCCGTTGCTTTTTCTCCCAAGATAGCGAATTGAAAATCTCCGTAACATCAACAAGATGCTCTCTTCGTCTGTACCTGATCAGATAAATCAAATATGCCTTAGCAGGATCCCAAAAAAAGAAAAGAAAGCCTTAGCAGGACGCTGAGACAACACAAAAATTCCAGCGTACTAAAATATCGAGTTTGATTATTTATTGCATAAAACAGGTGGCTTCGACCAAAAGAACCTTTCATATCTGTCAACCCTGTAACTAAAGTGCAACTATCTAACAGCCTAGAATGCCATACAATTGCAACATGACAAAGACAAATAAATAATTACATGTATATGATTATCCAACCGGGAAATCCTGCCATAAAAATAATAAATGGCCAAGCTGTGCAACTGCAAAATGGGCCCCGAGTCCACATTTGTTTCAGCATCTAATGATATGCCTTTTTTTAACTTTTAACCGCTTCAAGAGCTGTAGTTATTCATTCTTCAGACTTGTATCTTTCCCTCACTAATGTGGTTGAAAACCATCAAAAGCTAAAAAATGTTGCGACTAGCATGCATATCAACTCTGGATCCATAAACCGTAACGTAGGTTGCAGCCATCATATTGGTTTGTCCAATTCCACATTAAGTTACCATTTCTGCTAAGCAGCCACGCACCCAGACTCGCACTCCATCAAATACAATATGCAAAGACCCATAACTCAATAACCTCCCTCCCTCTCTTCAACTAGTGGTCATGCATGATTCCCCACACCATTGTTTTGGCCACTTCCCTCTATACAGATTCTTGAAAACATAATATTCAGTCACAATATTTGGAAACAACAAATTTTCCCTGATTTTTGCTCATGGGAAGAGAACTTACAATCTCAAATTGTAGTATAGGTACGGAGCACAGAAAAATGACATAACCCAATGCCCCGTCACAAGGTAGAACAAGCAGAGGACACCTTGCATGATAAACTCAGGGATAACAACTCTGTTTATCCGAGATGAGGAGTCATACGGATTTATATAGTCAAATTCTAGGTCAGCAAGGCACATCAGCTGCAACAAATTTTGAACCATGTTAGCATACACCACATAAGACCAAGAGCAATAGACACAATGTAATTAAGAGGAAATATGAAAAAATAATAATCCTCAAAAGGCTCTGAAGCACAGACAGAGAAGTAATGAATGTGGACATAGGAACACATGGAACACATGAAACTCAAGGTATAAATCACAGCAAAAAAATTGAAAGTCTAAGTAAAAAAAGATTCCCCACACCATTGCTTTCTTCACCCTGTCAACCATCAAATTTCAGTGCATAGACCTCTACCCAAAACTAAGAGAAACAATTCATATACATTTTAATGACCACTCAGAAACACACAACCTTCTATGTACTGCAGCGTTTATTTAATAGATATCCTAAATCCATCAGATTTGCAAACAGCAACATAGAATTCCAACTGTGTATCCAATATATTGTTTGAAAAGTATGAAGTTTTTCGCTCTGCTGGTCCATTCCCAATGTAACACATGAAATATTATTGATTCCAGGCATCAAGCTTCATTTTATCTAGAACGTCCATTGAGCTTCCATATGACAATTGCAAAAATCAAGGAGTGCAGCCTATCTGTTGATCGGTTCTAACCTGAAGATGTCCACGGCAAACAGATATGGACTGCTAAACATAGCTTGCAATAATGACTAGATATAATTCAACATTGCCTGCTATGGAACCCCATATTCCGTTTATATTGTGGCCCAAAACGAGGGAGCATTGTGATTTGGGTTTTCTTAGGGGAAAAAAATCCCCTTAATAGTTAATAGGAAAATTATATTGGGAGCCAAAAAAAAAGTTTTGCACAATAATATTACTAGTGAAGACTCCAATAATCCAATTACTAGGTATAATCACCCTGCTGCAGTATTTCGCCTGAGTGAGCACCGATGTTGTTTATGGCCGGTGCCAAATCATGTCCGTTATCTAAACCAAAATCTACATTTGGCAAGGAAATATGGAATACGGAGAATCTTTCCCCTGATTTTTTCCTTCAGAGCAACTAATTGTCATTTAAAACTCTAATCCAGATTAGTTGGAAATGGCAATCTGGAATACAGTCCAGTTCAAAAGGAGGCTCATAATTCGAATAATGCGGAGTCGAATGACGCGTGAATTGCTTCGTAATTAAAAGATGGATAGACATAAAGGAATGATAGATTTGTAGACACAGCTAGGGTTTGCGTGGATTGACCTGGTAGGTGACGATGACGAGTAAGGCAATAAGGAGAAAGAAGGAGATGAGCCACGCAAATAGATCAGCCATGCTCCTCCCTCACCCTCTCCTCTAACTCGTGCTCTCTCTTGTGCCTTCACTCCGACTGCAATTCCGGCGAAACGCGCTGGTTTCATGCGGTGGGAAGCGCGCATGTAAGGAGCGGCGCACACGGTCGTCGATTTGAGTTATGAAAACTGCGAAGAAGACGGGAAAGTAGGCCGAAACAGCTTAAAGAAGCTAGAAACAGAATTCCAGCAAGTCGGGGAAGCTAAGATTCCATTCCAATCCAAGACAGGCAAGCCACCTTGGTACCCCTTTTGCTCTTTAAATTTTCTCACCGATGACACTAGACGGTGGGCCTGATAGTCGTGAATGAAATTATCATATGCTAGCATGTGCCCACTGTATATGCAATGCATCTTATTTTGTAGGTTCAAGTATTGATTTAGTTTTGCCCTTGCATTTTTAATCATTTAATATTAACATTATTAATTTTATTTAATTAAAAATTTAATTCAATAACCATTTCAAGATTAAATATTTTTAAAATATATTTAAATATTGATTACTTAATGTAATTATTTTTATATATTAAAATTTAATATTTTTATTATCATTTAATAATATAATTGCCATTTAAATTTAAAAATTTACAATTTTCTGTTAAGTAAAATTAATAGCGTTAAAAATAAATGTCTAGAGATATACATTTCAAATCAGATTGTAACTTAATATAAATTTAATAGGGAATATTTCTAAATCAATAAAATTAACTCCCTTATGACCTAGGCATATGTAAATGGTATTTGGAAAAATTATCTCAACGAAAATTCTTTCAACTGATATACCATTATTAATTAGTGCCACTTGACCTTAAAAAACTTTCGGCAAAAAAAAAGACCTTAAAAAACTAGTTTATCTAAAAAATTTAATTAATTGGATAACTCACTATCATGTTTCCCTATAGTGCTCGTTTAGAAAACCGTTAGGATAATACATTTAGGCAAAATGCATTTATGTTTGTATAAACATCAGATTCAGAGTGCATTTATTCTATCAAAAAGAAGTTTTTGCTCAGAATGTATTTTGAAATAAAGAGTTGATAAATGCTAGAGTCTAAAGCCTAACAGTATGCATTTTGAACTAAAAAAAGTTGTTGCCAAACACACTATTGGCATTGCAATTGAAGTTAATAAATTAATACTATCTCTGTTCTTATGTTTCATGTGTACATAATTCGTAAATATTAAGAAAAATAGTTAAATATTTTATTTGCAATGAATATAAATTGATTTTTCTGAAATGATCTCTTTAACCATAACTACATTCATATAAAAAACTCCTTAATACACGTAATCTAAGATAAAATCTTGGATTTGGAAAACATAAATTGATTGAAACTTTATATTTAAAATTAAATATAACCCTGACTAATTCCAATACTAAGAATTAGGGTATGAGATAATAGGTATCAGGTAATATTACGGTGAAGAGGTTTCCTTACTAAGCACTTTACCTAGCAATGAGAGCTAATTAGATATTGTTGATCCAAATTTGAATTTTAAAAAAATTATTTTAATGGGTATAAAATTATAAAAAAGTATTTACGTGTTTGGGAAGTGATTCTCAATTACATTGCATATAAACTGAGATAAAACTCTTCTCATATCTTACTTCAGAATTCGTGAAATCTTTCCCCAAAGATTTCTTACGCGTCTCCCAATGACAGGGTTACAGTATATATGTCCAATTGTCCATATAGTTATCACTCCATTAACACGAAAATATTCTCCCAATTCCAAGAAATAAGTTTATTGAGAATAATACACTTGAAAGATAGGTACATCAATACTAATGATCTGCGCGGGACATCATGCATTATTACTACCTGCACGATCGAGTTTCATGCACAGATCGATGAAAGGTTGGCCATATTTATTTACATTATACCAATGCGTCGTATATTAAAGGCTCAATAATTTGACTCACAAACCAAGGCACTCATACACACACACACACATTGCAGTTCGATACCTTAATTATTCAACAGCCACCACATGGATAGTTATCCCAGAATCAAATATGACAAGGGCCGCCTGAAGAGGAAACAAGAACGAAGGACAAATTGTTGGGCACATATGGGACAGTTAATTACAAGGGGAGATGGACGAACAGCATTAATGGGATTGCAGAATCCTTACTCATGCTGCTGGCTTCCTCGGAGCAACAAGAGCCAGCGGTGGAGGGCTTCGAGCACAGGAAGAAATTCCTTGACCCCAAGTTCCTCAACTTGTCCTTCGCTTTCAAACCTGTAACACAGGCCTACGTGGGAAATTATAACCCACAAGTATAATTAATATGATTTGATCAAGCAGTATAAGGAAGCTTGCTAGCTGGAGCAGTGAAAGTCGCGTTATCAATTATACGTACTTTGGAGCCAGAAGGGAGAGTAGTGGAGAGCGTAGTGGTTGGGATCCTTGAGCTTCAGGAAAGGCCTCCTCTTCTCCCGATGGTAGATGGCCAGGGCAGCTTTGATCAGGTCCGCGACAGTGTCGTCGGGGGAGATCAGAACCTGCACCGGACCTAGACTGTTCTCGATGGTCACGTTCACGAGGACCTTGGCGAGCCGGAGAGTCGGAAGGGGGAGAGTGAGGGAGATTCCGGCAGAGAGGGGAGTGACGCCGGAGTGCTGGCGGTCGCCGGAGACCCTACGACGGTGGCGTGGGAATGGAAACGACATGTTGAGAAGGATGAATATTTTTGTTTGAGGGGAGGAGCAAGTTCGTACGTTGTGTTATCTTGCAATGCGTGAGACGTGGCGCTGCAAGTTGTGACCAAGAGTGAACCGAGAAGGGATCATAAATTGCAAAGGAAACTTCTTGGAAGGTGGATGAAGGCTTGCAGGTACGGGTGGGCCCTCACTTGCATTATTTACCACTCTATGCAATGCAGTGCAACCCAAATAGAACTGCAGACAGATATTTTTTTTCAATTATTATTATCATTTGGATTTTTTCTAATGAATAAATATTATCATAACAGAGTTAATCATATTCGAATCACTGTTGATCATTAAGGCTCCGCTTGGATGGGATGAAAAGTTGAGAGGAAAGAAAATGGGATGAGAGAAAATGGAGAGAAGAGAAAAGTGGAGAGAAAATATTATCACACATCATACTTTGATGGGTGGGAGAAAACAGAGAGGAAAGAAAATGTACAAATGGTTGAATGACTAAAATATCCTTAAATAAAAATCTTTTAATAAATAGTAATAAGTAAAGGATCCTTAAAGTATATAAAATATGATATCAAATTAAATATGATAATGAAAAATTATATTAACATTAATATTATTAAATAATTTAAAATCAAATTATTTAGTAAAAATATTTTTTTCAGATTATTATATTTCAAAACAAACTAACTTAGATAAGAATGTATCGTATATTTTAAGGTTGTGAGGTTTCAGTAAGTAATTAAAAAATATATTAGATACTAGAATATATTTTAAATCTTATACTTTTAAAAAAAGAAAGTCAAAGTTAGAATTTAAAAAAAGTTATATGTTAAACTTAATTAATTAAAATGAAAAAATAATAAAGGAGTGTGTGTATATATAAAGAAAAAGAGTTTTCTCTCCATTTTCTTTCCATGTGTGGAGAGAAAAGTTGGGGAGGAAATGTAGTAGGACACACACCACATTTTCTCTTTAACTTTTCATTTCTCCCACTTTTTTTCTCATATACAAGCAGGGAAAAACGCATTTCTCCTCTTATTTTCTCTCCAAGTTTTATTTCCTCCCTCATTTTCTCTCCATCCAAACACAAACTAAGGGTTTGTTTGGCTTGAGGACAGGGTAGAGTAGGAGAGGATCAATAGGGGAGGTAAGGGGGCTCATGTTACCTTATTTAGTTTGTACATGACTTATGAGGGGAGGGGCTATTTTTTCTCTTTCCCCTAACCCACCTTCAAATCAAACACACCCCAAAATTTTGGCATCTTTTCATTTTAGGACTTAAACTTTAGTTTACTATGTTGTAAAGGTCTAACTCATTTAGCTAGATTCAACGATGTTGCTTTTATGATGATAAACAAGGTTAATAAACTTGGATAGGCCGGATCAAGCTAGATATTGGTGACTTCACCTCTAGTCTAGTATAGGTTGTGTTATGACCCGGCATTGGGTTGATCCACTGACTGGGTTACTTTTATTTTGCAATTTTTTTAATTTGAAAGGTGAAAAATAGATAACATAACCCCTTCGCCACACAGGTCCACCGTCGCATCTATATCTACTCGTATTCTTTTTAATTTTTTTTTAAAAATGATAACTTTTTTTTTAAAATTTCAAATTTCAAAGTTAAAAAAAACAGAACCATTACCGTATATGTTTTGATATTTTGTTAGGATAAATATTTTGAAATTATAAATAATGTTGAATAATAGATATGATATAAGTATATGATTAGTTTGGGAATTATTACTTTGTTAGTAATGGAATTTACCACTTAGTTTTATAATTTTTAATTTTAGATAGTTTGATTGTGTTAAAGTGTAATGAGATTTATTTTTTATTCCTCATCGGTCTATATCTTGATTTGACTCATTGATCCTTAACCCACTACTTTATCCAGTTCAATCATCAATCTGATTTTCTTTACCTTGTTAATATCATATTCCAGATGGTATTTGGTCCTCATTTAGATGTGGTTTCAGTGAAGTTGGAAGCTAGTGCTGCTAGTCCAAATCCTTTATGTAAGTTTTCGAGGCCCAAACGAGTTATGCATGGTCCCGTGTACATGACTTATGAGGTCCATCAATAATTCGGAATTTGTTTTTTGGCTGCCTGTCCCGTTGTCACGTAAGATAAATTCTTCAGTTAAATCCTACATTAAGAACAAGATGAGGGGATTTTATGGTACAGCAGAATTAATTCTAAAATAAAAACTGTAAGTATCAGTGTTGGAATATGGGCCACATTTAATGGATTAGGCATAAATCCGTATGCTGGGTCGAATGCGTAAATATGGATTCTTGTGGGATGAAATATAATTTCCCAAAATTGAACTTTAAAATTCAAACACAAAAACAAATATTCATAAAGTATAAAAAAATAAAAAGGGGGAAGAGGCCACGTGACCCTTGTGATCCTCAACATGCGTGGGTATCTGTGGAAGAATCTCTCAATCAGTCTACAGGTACGTCCGAATTCCTTGGGTCAAAAATAAGTTTAGCTATAAGTCACCCAAGAGAGAGGCTTAGCCATAAAAATTAAACTTTATCTACTTAGCCATTTAAATTAGCATTGACCGATGCCGACTTGGAAGTTGGAAGGAAATATCTGCTTAGCCACTCCTTTCTCAACTTACAAAGCAAGACATATATAAGTTATGGGAAGCACCTGAGAATTTGTGGTGGGGAAATAGCTGTATGTAGTTAAATCGTAATAAATGTGCAGGCACATGATATTCCATGATAGTGAAGGCCCTACGCCTAATGCCTTCTTGATATCTTATATATGTGATCAGTAAAGCTGTGGTGAACTGTTGGTGTCAATCATCTGCAAATTTCAAAGGGCCGTCCCACTATGCATGCCACAAGGCAATCCCTCTATGATTATATAAAGAATTTTGTTCAGCGTAAAAGATAAGCACCTCACGGGAATCGAGAAAGCGGGTCGAGCTAGTCGGACTAATTCAATCAAGTCCATTTAATTGAAGGGGGCGGTTTGTAATTTTGAGCTCTAAAAAGGAATCGAGTCTAAAAAAGTCAACTTTAATATATCATAGGTTTAAAAGGGTTAATCCATTTGAACCCATCAATTTTATTATTATTTTTGCTATTAATATAAAAGGAGAAAACACATTTCAAATTCCAAACCCAAAAGGCAAAACCTAACCTATAGCCTCTCATCTTCATCATCACACCTAACTCCGTTTAGGCTTGAGTCCGCGACGGACCGGATATCATGTCCCAACAGGCACGATTGAAAGGATTTAGGGTTGAAGCGTTGAAAAGAAAGTAACAGCCGGGAACTCTTCCACACATGTCTTTCAATCGCCCTAAAGGAAATGAAGCACTGAAGAACCCCTTTGGTTTTTGGGATCGTTGAATTCTTATTTAGAAATGCATTCATATTCAGCGTATACTAGTGTCTATAACATAACTGCTTCTAGTTCAAAAATATCCCTGCTTAGCAAAAACAATTTATACAAGAAATTTCAAAGCTTACAAAACTCTCCATTTTCCAAACCGTCGCACGCTGGTATATCTGCCGACAGCACTGTTATGAATTGAAATGAAAACTCCTCCAACTTCTTCAGCCTGCTGATTCTGTCGTCAATTACACTCAAAATGCTCATGTTTCAAATTTCAATCAACTTCAAACCGGATCCCTAAAAAGAAACATAGTTTAATATCAGTCAAGGGTGCCCCCAATTACTGCCATATATTCTTGTGATTATTAATTAACTAGGTTGACCAGGAATAAGTAAGATTAAGAAGGATGGCATTTTGCAGTCAAAAAGCAGATCTAACCTTATATATGTACGATTTGGAAGAGACGGTGAAAACGTTGAGACAAAGTCAAAAAGAGATGGCAGATGAAGATAGACGCAAAGAAAATCAGACAAACAGGCAAGACCCACACATTGTAAATTTTCACTTTGTTACGTTTGAATGGATGAATGGATATGGGGGATGAGCTAGCCTTCGTTTAAAGGTGATTTATTGAGAAAGCCAGGCATGGCCATCAACAGTAACCGATGTATACGTGATCTTCATCAATCAATACGGATGATGATTATTGCTGCTCTTGGCATAATAGAGAGGCCAGGCCACCATGACAATACACTTCATGCATTTTGTGGTACGCACATGCAAATCAGCTCGCACCATCCTCACAGTGTGCACGTCTTAGAATTGCATGCAAATTAAAATAAAAATTATTTTAAAATTCATATAAAGCATCTTGAAATCTATAAATCTTTTTTAGACTCTGTAAATTCTTCTCACAATCCATAAACTCTTTTCTCCGTGAGAATACATATTGGGTATCAATCTCTCTCAATCCAAGTTTCAAATACGACACCCACAAAGCCAAAGGTGACAACTTTTTCTTCCATTGCCGATATTTAATTTAGGGCTTGTTTGGATCAAAATATTTTTTACAGATTCCGAGATAAAACCTAGATTTTGGAAAACAGCTTTTACAGATTCCGAGGTAAAATCTAGGTTTTGAAAAGTGATTTATGTTTGGGAAGTTATTAGCTTTTACGGATTACAAGGTAAAAAAAGTGGATAGGAAAGAGGAAAGAGAAAGAATGAAAATTAAAAAAGAGGAAGGAGAAGAAAGAAAAAGCAGGAAAGAGGAAAGAGAAAGAAAGAAAAAAGTAGGAAAAAAGAAAGAGAAAGAAGGAAAAAAGTATGAAAGAGGAAAAAGTAGGAAAGAGAAAACCTATGTTTCAAACTGAGATTTTATAACTAAAATAGCTTTTCAGAAAAATTTTTATACTTGAACAAAATTTAAATTTTAAATAAAAATCTAAATTTTAAAATCAAACCTAAATTTCAGAATGGTCCAACAAACCCTTGGTGCACTTACCAAATTATTCGCCCCCTCACATCATCATCGCCGCACTCACATCACTCATCCCTGTGGGGGCTCCCTACTCTTCACCACCTTCGTAACATATCACCCCCCCATCATTTCTCTCCACTCATTTTTACACACACACAGCTACGTACGTATCCTTGTACATGTCCGTGCGACTGATTCGGGTGCTGTATTTGGAAGTACTGACACGGGCCTGTATCGATCTGCAGAAACATATCTATAAGTTATAATGCGCGCGCGCACATATATATATATGGGTCTAATAAAAGAAGATTGGTGTTCAAGTCTCAAGTTTTCATTCAAATGATCAGTCATCAGGAAGAAGACGTTAACTCCTTCACAGTTTCATAGGATAGGAGTGTGCTCATGAGTGTTGAAGGAACTTGCGTGAAATATAAACAAGAGAAGAAAGAAGATATGTATACGGACTGGTATATGATACCAGTGATTATGAGGGAGAGAGTTTGATTATTAGGGATTAATACGCTCATAATATAATGGAGGGGAGGGAGATGAGCCGAATGAAAGATATATTCAAATAGGCATGACGATGTTGATGGTTTGCAGAAGGCGTAAACGTCAAAGTGGTGATCAGATCATTGACAGCGTAAAAGGTGAGAGCTTGCGACTCGCGAAGCTAAAGATGCTTGCTCCTTTGCTAATAACTCGTCCTTCGCTTTCAAACCTGCAACACAGCTGGCTGCTCGTTGGGACTCTGATACGAAACGACCCAACTTCCCATGACAACGACGTCCATCACATCCCCAAAAAAAAAATACTATGAATTAATTAACGACGAACCAAAATATGCTATACGCCTCATTCTTAACTTCCTTCCTTTCTCTTTTCTGTTCAGGATTCCCTTTCATCCACTTGTTCTTCTCAACTTATACAACCACCACCGCCATCGTAAAACGCATCCCCTATTTTTGCATCTCAACCGCACGTAACCCTGTAAGCGGTGCAAAAGGGAATAAAAATCAACTATATAGTGCTTGTTTGGGAACTCCGTTGGGAAAATGGATTTTGCAGATTTTGAGGCATTTTGAGAATTTCGAGATGGTTTTACAGATTTCAAGATGGTTTTTATGAATTTCGAGATGGTTTTTACAGATTTCGAGATGGTTTTATCTCGGCTTACGTGCACCGTTTGGAAAAATGGCTTCCCAAACAGGCACATAGTTGAGACATTGCAAAAAAGAAAAGGATTTTTAACAGTTATTTCTGAAATTGTTTAATCTACCAACTTCATAAGAATATAATTTATTGGATACCCAAATTAATTTTGAGTTACATAGTGAGCTAGGAGATGGGAATGATCAAATCGGGGACCGTTGGTGATTGCATATACACTCCATAAATTGTTGGTCAGACTGGGTTATGAAGGAATGGCTGATTTAATAGCTCTTTCATCCCAAAACAAACATCATGATCTGCCATCAAGTGGCCAACGTCAT
>JANTPZ010139899.1:0-10214 GCA_025593235.1 Vachellia pachyceras | reverse complement strand
ATGGGTGATGAAGTATGCATGATGATAAGCTAAAAGTAACCAAGAATGGTAAGGGAATGGTCATGCATGTTTAAAAGGTGTTAAGGAACCAAAAAGAGGTTTTGGTAAATTTTTAAGAAAATTGGTTTCAAAGCTAAAGGGGTTCCAAAGGCCCTGAAAAATGAATCTATTTCCAGTGGCGATTTAAAATATCAAATGAGCTCCAAATAGGCTGAAATTTTCCAGTAAGAAACTAGACATCCTAAGCTTTAAAATGATATAAAGTTTTCGAAATTTGGATGTGTATTTAGAGAGTTATGATTTTCCAAAGATTGAGGTAAAATCTGGAAAACTGGAAGGAGCCATTTCGGACAGTCTGTGGTTTTTGAATAAACTGTATCAAATGGGCAAGAATTGGAAACCATGAGTATTTTTCCCCTATATTTCACTTAATAAGAAAAATTTAGAAATTGGAATCACTCAGTTTTGATGTTTCTAGAATTAGTTATGATTTTTTAAAGTTGGGCCAGAAAACTGGAAAATGGCACTGTGAACAGTACCAGCGTCTTTTCCGATTTTCAAAATTCTAGTTTACAATTTTGAACAAATTCTTGGTATCTAAGGCCCAAGAGTGATTCTTAAGTGATCTATAATAAGAGTATAGGAGGAAAATAGGAGGTGTCACATTCACACAAAAGGACAAAATGAAAATGAAAATGAAAATGTGGTCCACCAGAGTTAAATTATGCTTCCCAAAGGATAAATATTTGAAAAGTCTACCATGGCGTCCTTAAAAAATTGAAAATTGAAACTCCATCGAATTAATATTTTAAAAAAAATGAAAATGGATTATAGTATTAATATTCAAATTATACATTAATCCGTTTTGAGATTTATATTATGGTGACAAAATAATACGTCTTTAGAAGCCAATATGTGTATCTCCTCATCTTCTTTATATTCATTTTTCCTATTCAACATCTTCACATTGGAATTATTTTGATTGTTGTTACTTCTTACATGCACCTTACCAAGTGAACTATTATGCGTAGTTGCTGCATTCTTAATACAATTTATAGATGATTTCTTTAAAGGATTAAAGAGGTTAAACAGATTAATAGATTCATCTTTTAAAGAAGTTAAATGATTTATATACAAATATATAATTCAATGATACACATAATATTATTTAATTTCTCTAAAGAATTAAATAACGCTAGGAATAAAAATATGACTTTTAGATGGCCTACCCATTAGACGCAGCCAGCTTCATGAGTGAGATGTTCACCGATCCAAGCTTATGACGCTAGGATATATATACGCTTTAATTTATGACAGACAAAATGTTATTAAATGCCACCAGTTTATAATGCAGAGTACGTAGTAGGGCAAGAACTAAAAGAGGAACTCGGCCAAAAAAAAAAGAACTAAAAGACGAAAACTCAGAGTACAAGGTGGAATGACTTTTGGAAAAATAATTTTAAGTAGAAATTAAAGTGTCTGTTTACCAAAGTGTTAAAAAATGACGTTTACACAATCGAGATAAAGATTCTTTCACATTCTTTATTAAATTTTTTAATTAGTTATCTTCAAGAAAATGTCTTCGTAGAATACGATCTCAAGTTTCAAAGACTGTTTAAGTCGTAAGATAATGCAAACTAAACCAACCTTAATTTTGTTAGGATCTTATCCATCAATATTTTTACAAAAAAAAAAATCTTTAAAATCACACAAGACAATTACTTATTAATCTCAAGCTTAAAAATGGAATATTAGATTAATACTTGTGCTTTTTAGAAATATAAAGACAAAACCATTTTTTGCTACAACAAGAATACATACAAAAATCGTGCCATGAGTTTTGTTTTCAAAGTTCCCCAACACTAAATTATGGATGGATGGTGCAGTGAATGTATAAAGGACCAGTGGTAGGTTTAAAGCATTTTCTCATCATTGATGTAATTTTCATTCTCTAATTGCAGTATTTACACATTATGAATAGTACATAAACATTAAAGCATTACTAGTTGTCCATTAATTATGAAGTACGCGTGGACTTGTGTGCAATCAAATTTTTTTTTTTAAGCATTCTAGGAATTTTTTTTTAATTTTTATTTTACCCCCGTTCTTTACTCCAGAACTCCTCTTTCCCCTACGATGTTAGGAAAAGAGCTTTTGTTTTAGTTTCTGAAAATTGAATTCTCTTTTTGATATTAAAAAACTTAATTATAAATAGTAAGGTATATATTAATAAAATTCTAGTTAGTGAGAAATCAAATAAATTTGGGATTGCATTATAATGTATTATATATTTTATTATTTAATGTTGAAATTGTATCTAGATATCCTAGATACTATGGTTTCTTGTTTTAAATAAAAACATTAATTTATTTTTTTCCATTTAAAATACTATTCAATTCATCTATTGCTTGACTCTTTTTCCTTTAAAAAAAAAAGTTCCATCATTTTATAAATCCATGATCTGTACATGGAGAAGATTTCCCTCCAACAGAACAATAATTATATGATTATTGGTTACTGGATAATTGATTCAAGGATGAATAGTAAGAAGATTGCTTTTCATACGTTGATAAAAAGTCTTAGAAAAATTAATCTTTTGAGCTTCAAACTTAAACGCAGTTATAACTTATTGCATAAACTTTTAATTCACTCGAACTGGGTTTCAAAAATAATTTGTTTTGAATCGTTAATTGATTATCCTATGTGGTAAAAAATATTACTTTAACACAATTAAAATTTATAGCTGTGGCCTCCCACATGAGCTCATGTGTAGTTGATAACTAAAAAAAACAGGGAGTCTTTGCTTTCTGCTTCTTCTTTTTTTTAACGATAACAGTGTGACTTTGATGTTTCCTCCTAGGCTAAGGGTTACAATGAATTAATGTACTTTGCAGGGTCAACATAATTTTTCATACGCATATAGTAACATTAAGCTGTTCTGAGAATTATGTTATGGTGAAAAAATAATATATTTTTTAGTGCCAAGATTTATATCCTCTCATCTTCTTTATACCCATTTTTTCTACGCAACTTTTTCATACCTCTTTTCAGAAGAGGTGAAAAAAAAAGATGTGTTCAAAAATGGATTATTTGGTTGGTTTCCCAATACAATAATAAAGAATAAGAATGACAAAAATATACTGTCTCAGTTAAGTGTAATAGATTATCGTCACAAGAATATCCTCTTAGAATATGTATATATAAGATTTTAAAAATGTTTAAGCCATAACACTATTCAAACTAAACCCATTTTAATTCTTTTGATTATTAACCTTCAGTATTATTTTTTGAAATTTTTGCTACAAATCGCATAAAAAATTCCTATTATTCTCGAGTTAAAAAAATGGATCATTAGATTAATAATTGTGCTTTTTGAAATATAGAGGTATTCTATTTTTTGCTACACATAAAAGAAAAAACCTTTGATGAGTTTGTTTTCAAATTTTCCCAACACTGAAGAGCATATTCTCGACTTCTTTTCCTTTTAGTAAATATTTAAACGATGAATTGATGATATAGTGAATGTATAATATGACATTAATATTATGCAACTCTTCTCTTAAGTTAGACATAACAATTATGTAGAATAGACAACGTTTCTTTTATTTCTTTTCATGTTAATTATGTGTAATTTTACATAGAAAATAATCCCATATATGAAATTATATTTCATGAACCGACAAAGCTTCTTCTTATCACTTGACATATTTTGTACTCTATAGAGGACCACTTGTAGGGTTAAAGCATTTTCTCATCACTGATGTAATTTTCTTTCTCTTTCCTTGCATTATCAACTTCTTTTTGGGAACAATTTAATGTTTGAAAATTCGACCATGCCATTTGTCTATATGCATTTGAGGTATTAATAAAATAGTATTTAGTGAGAAAGCAAATGAATGTTGGGATTGTATTATACTGTATTATATATTTTATTATTTTATGTTGAGATCGATTGTATCTAAATATTCTAGATATTATGGTTTCTTGTCTTAAATAAAAAAAAAATCTCCTATATGTGGTGTAGTTGGATCGAGCTTCAGTTTATGTTTTCAATGAAACACTTTCACCATTCTAATAAAACTTTCTGTGAGAAATATCTTTGTCAGTTAATATCCATTTTCATCTATAGAAAGGGTTGTGAAATGAGAAGTATAATACTAATATTTATTAAAACAGGCTTCTGGTATTGTCGTTTGGACAGGTCTGTGTGCCATCATATATGTTTCTCCTAACATCTTGAGAGAGGAAGAGCTTGGCGTTTTATGAGCCTCATACATAAAATCAGAAATCAATAATCTCTCCACTAAGATTTTATTAGTATTATTTTTATAAGGCAACTTCATGTATGCCCTAACAACTCTTTCTTTTTTTAATACAATATTAATTGACATCCATTTTCTTCTTTCATGCATCTTCTCCATGCTTGCTTCTATATGTTTCTACGTACGTACATACATAGACACATAAACTTTAGCTACCAAAAGAAAGAAATCTTTCAATGAAGGTTGGCTCCATTCCAATCGGTAATGCGCTAATTAAGGATAATCCTATTTTAGTATGCGGAAATTAAGGTATATAATATTTTTTATACTTCAGTGAATATTTGTTAGCATAAACAATTTTATTATTACATTATGTCCTCAGTATAAGAACATGTTAAATTTCTCAGAAAAATTAAAAAAGTTAAATAAATTACTAAATTATAACATATATTTTTAAATATGGCCTACAAGAGTGACAATCAATGAAATAGTCCAATGAAAATGAAAAATGGGGTCCAAGAAGTTGAATTATACTTTCTAAAGGGACAAAAGGTTCTTCTCATCACTAACATGTTTTACATGTTACTTTGTGACCTAAACAATACTATCTCCATTTTTAATATAAGATACAATTGAAGAAAAAGATTAAAAAAAAAGTTAAATAAACTATTTTTTAAAATAGTTATATTTTTTTAAAAAAACTAATTTTTCTCACTTACAAATTAATGTATAACCTAATGATATATATAAAGTTGATTTTTTATTTTAGATAATTAATTCTAATAAATTATTTAAATAGCGACATGGTCTTTATTTGTTACATCAACACAGCACACAAAATCTAGCACACGATGTGCCAACATGAGTAAACAATGGTGTTCCTTATAAAACATTTTTTTAATACAGTTATAAAATATTGATAAAAGAGGAGATATATTTAGAAGGAGTCCATATGAAATGACGCGTGACTATATATGAGGTCTACTCTCATGTCAAGTACAGGATGTGAACAACATCCAAACAAATTAAGACCAAAGACTCTTGAGGTGTTTTGTTTACGAAGGCACAATGTATTGACACAAAAGGACAAAATGAAAATAAAAATGTGGTCCACCAGAGTTACATTATGCTTCCCAAAGGACAAAATGTTTGAAAATTCTACCATGGCGTCCTCAAAAAATTGAAAATTGAAACTCCATCGAATTAATATTTTAAAAAAATGCAAATGGATTATAGTTTTAATAGTCAAATTATACATTAATCCGTTTTGAGATTTATATTATGGTGACAAAATAATACATCTTTTAGAACAAACATGTATATCTTCTCATCTTCTTTATATTCATTTTTCCTATTCAACATCTTCACATTGGAATTACTTTGATTGTTGTTGCTTCTTGCATGCACGTTACCAAGTGAACTCTTCTGCATAGTTGCTGCATTCTTAATACAAGTTATAGATGATTTCTTTAAAAGATTAAAGAAGTTAAATAGATTAATAGATTCATCATCTTTTAAAATAAATTTGCCTGATTTATATACAGATATATAATTCAATGATACACATAATATTATTTAATTTCTCTAAAGAATTAAATAACGCTAGGAATAAAAAATATGACTTTTAGATGGCCTACCCATTGGACATAGCCAGATTCATGAGTGAGATTTTCACCGATCCAAGCTTATGACGCTAGGATACACACACACTTCAATTTATGACAGACAAAATGTTATTAAATGCCACCAGTTTATAATGCAGAGTACGTAGTAGGGCAAGAACTAAAGAGGAACTCGGCAACAAAAAAAAAAAGAACTAAAAGACGAAAACTCAAAATCCTGTTTGATAAGAGGTATTAGAAGTAATTTTTAGGTGGAATGACTTTTGGAAAAATAATTTTAAGTAGAAATTAAACAGTGCTTACCAAAGTTTTAAGAAATCACGTTCACGCAATCGAGATAAAAATTCTTTCACATTCTATATTAAATTTTTTAATATGTTATCTTCAAGAAAATGTCTTCGTAGAATACGATCTCATGCTTTAATGACTGTTTAAGTCATAAGATAATGCAAATTAAACCAACCTTAATTTTGTTAGGATCTTATCCTTCAGTATTTTTTCCAAAAAATAATCTTTAAAATCACACAAAGCAATTACTATTAATCTCAAGCTTAAAAATGGATTATTAGATTAATACTTGTGTTTTTTTAAAAGACAAAAAAGGTATACCATTTTTTGCTACAACAAGAATACATACAAAAATCGTGCCATGAGTTTTGTTTTCAAAGTTCCCCAACACTAAATTATGGATGGATGGTGTAGTGAATGTATAAAGGACCACTGGTAGGTTTAACATCTTCTCATCATTGATGTAGTTTTTATTCTCTAATTGCAGTATTTACACATTATGAATAATACATCAACATTAAAGTATTACTAGTTGTCCATTAATTATGAAGTACTCGTGGACTTGTGTGCAATCAATTTTTTTTTCTGAAGTATTCTGAGAATTTTTTTATTTTTATTTTATCCCCATTTTTTACTTCTGAGCTCCTTTTTCCCCTACGATATTAGGAAAAGAGCTTTTGTTTTTAGTTTCTCAAAATTGAATTCTCTTTTTGATATTAAAAAACTGAATTATAAATATTAAGGTATTAATAAAATTCTAGTTAGTGAGAAACCAAATAAATTTGGGATTGCATTATAATGTATTATATATTTTATTATTTAATGTTGAGATTGTATCTAGATTATGGTTTCTTGTTTTAAATAACAACATTAATTTATTTTTTTTCATTTCAAATACTAGTCAATTCATCTATTGCTTGACTCTTTTTCCTTTCAAAATGTGGTCCAAGAAGACTATACACTTCTGATATTTATGCTTCTTCCCGCTATTAATGTTTTTTTGGGAGCACTCTCTACATATGGCCTACAAGAGTGACAATCAATGAAATAGTCCAATGAAAATGAAAAATGTGGTCCAAGAAATTGAATTATACTTTCTAAAGGGACAAAAGGTTATTCTCATGAGTGACGTGTTTTACGGGTTACTTATGACCTAAACAAAACTATCACCATTTTTAATACAAGTACAATTGACTAATTTGAAAAGATTAAAAAAAAAGTTAAATAATTACTTTAAAGTAGTTATATTTATTTTTTAAAAATAATTTTTCCAACTTGCAAATCAATAAATAATCTTATGATATATATATAAAGTTGATTTTTGTTTTAGATAAATTGAATGTGTTAACTGTAATTTCTTAAATACTTTTAATAAATTAGTTAAAGTAACTTATATTATAGTAGCCAAATGATCCTTCTTTGTTACATCAACATAACACACAAATCTAGCACACGAGATGTGCCGACATGAGTAAATAACGGTATTCCTTATAAAATATTTTTTTTGATACAGTTATAAAATAGTGATATAAGAGGAGTTACATTTAGGAGTCCTTATGAAATGAAGCGAGACTATGAGGTCTACTCTCATCTCAAGCACAGGATGTTTGACATGAGATTAGGCTAATATTTATCCAACGCCTTATATATATCTTAGCAAATGCAACACCAAGGTATAAAAAAATACTTTAGGGTATTGTGCGCACTTAAATATTCTAAGGTGTTAGATACATTATAAAATACTTCAGGGTGTTAAATGTATCCAAAAAGAATATTTCATTGACTACATCTCAACCTTTATTTTTTGTTGTATTAATTTCTTTTATGGGACATTTTCTAATTTTTTTTAATAGTTATTTGTGTCCTTACATAGTTTACAAGTCAAGCACGTCATTTGCGCCTGCACAAGTAGATGATGGTTACTTGAGACTTTAACTAGTTCCCTAGGTTGGTGGTTGAGACCATTTGCGTTCTTTTGGGGGCACTCTCTTCATACATTCCACAACAGTGACCATCAATAAAACAGTGCAATGGAACTGAAAATATGATTTAAGAAGTTGAATTATTCTAACGTGTCTTCCGGGTTACTCTGCGACTTATGAAATTTTGTCTTTGTTTTTAATGCAAGACACAATTAATTAATTTAAAAATATATACCTAATAAATTACTTTAAAATATTTATATTTATTTTTAAAAAACCTAATTTTTCTGACTAATTATATACCGATATTCAAGTTAAAATGATTTATATTATGAATAGAAGGAAATCAGTCTACCATCATGGGCCCTTCGTCATTGAAACCTTATAGTGCTTGTTTGGGGACTTCTTTCTCCCAACGGGTACACAAGCAAAGACAAAAAGTATCTTGAAATCCGTAAAAAGCATATCAAAATTTATAAAAAAACATATCAAAATCTGTAAAAGCATATCCAAATCCGTAAACTCCTTTCTCCCAACGAAATTCTCAAACACACACATTATGGATAAACATGCCTTAACTCTATTTCCTGCTCCGCATCTAGTTTAATGTCATTCTAACACTCCAATATATCGTAGAAAACCTCTAAATGCCATGAACACTTAACTAACTTTAGTTTACTGGCTATTATTTATGTATAATTTCTACATCAACTAAGTGATGGTTTTTTTCGGAGGTATAATAATTGAAGAGGAGATATGTTTAGAAGGAGTTTCTTATTAAATTAAGTGGGACTTTGAAATATACTCTCAATTGAAGCACGTCATTTATAAAACATCCAAACGAATATCTTCCTCCAATAGATCACTTCTCCAATATTTTATTTTTGTTTTCTAAACTATACAAACTTTCTTTAACATATATAATAAATTATAAAATATCTCCACTCTTATTAAAATCATATAATTTTATTTTTAATTAAAATATCTATGCAAGTTTTGAAAATTGAGAAAAGTTTTATCTAATTTAGTGAAATTAAAAAATTTAGGTATTTGTTTGTGAAAATAGAATGTGGATGGAAAGTATGATGGGTATGTAGGAGGTTGGAGCGGGAAATTTTATTATTTTTAAATTTATATTTTAGAGTTTGATCCTGTTAAATAAATACAATTGTTATTATGATTCTTTTAATTAAATATTATTTCCTCTTAGTATACTAATTTTCTGCCACATACTTAATACAATCCTGCCATGGGTTTGTTTTCATAGTTCCCCAACAATAAAGAGCGTGTTCTTAACTGCTTTTCCTTTGAGTAAATATTGAAATTATGGATTGATATTTTAGTGAATGTCTCATATGATTTTAATATTATGAAACTCTTCTGCTAAGTTAGACATAACAATTATACACAGCATTGCTTTATATTTATTTTCATAGAGAGTTGAAATTATATTTCATTAAGCGAGTAAATCACGTTTAATAAGAACTCGTTGAACCTTATTAAAGAATGAAAAGTAAATCAGGTTGTCAAGAAAAGGCGATCCAACAAGGACGGCCACGTGGCAGGAACCATCCAATCAGCGAAGGATAACCCCAAGGAAAGGGAAATTTACAATCAAATCTTAAGTAGAAGAATTAATAAATAAAAAGTCTCAAAGATTCGTAAAATTACCATAAGTCTCAAGAGTAGCTGCTAATATTATTAATGAAGGCTGGTAAGGTTGTCAGTGATAATTTCAGCAGCTACTCCTAAAACCTTATGGTAATTTTGTGAATCTTTAAGTTTTTTTTATTAATTCTTCTATTTATGATCTGATGGTAAATTTGTCAAAAGAAAAAGGAGGTGGAGAAGGTAGCGGTGTGCTATCGTGACACGTGGTGATTCATCAGTGGTGGATCGAAATGAGACTCGGATGTCGGATGCTCTTGGGCAGGCGACGGGGGTGACCGTGGGACCCAATGGCAAATGGAGTGGAGCGAGGTGACGGTTGGGGGTGGGGCCCAGTGGATCCTGTTGTCTGTTTGTATTGGAACCCGGCAAGTGCGAAATGACCCACACGTCCCTCTCCATCGGTTCTTTGGGCATCATCCGGATTCTGGCTCGAGCATATGTACCTTGGC